>JAAEAF010003666.1:0-117216 GCA_011037195.1 Triatoma infestans | reverse complement strand
ATACCGCTCGTGCTACTACAAATACATACATCACACCAAAACATTACACTTCCAATACTATCTCATTTGACATTATAGACATAAATTGTTCTTAAATAAGATAGATATGGAATTATCTTCTTTCACTGTTCCACTACGAAAATTGCTGACATGCTAAATTTGTCATTTGATTCAAGATCGATTTGGTCAAGCCAAAACAATAATTTCCTAGATGAGAACTCACTTTTAAAAAAACTCTTGACACTTTGCCTTTATAATAATTCCCTCCTATTAAAGGCTAAAAACCTATTAAAATACTTCAAGCTAATTGAATGATTAATTAAATGAAACTTTTAATTTTTACTGATTATAATGGGAAAACTTTTCACTTAATTAATTTCTCAAACACATTCACTCACTCACACACTAGTATATTCACTCACACGTATGTATGAGAACTTTTACCACTTTCTGTATATAGTTTTCCCCCGACCTAACTCCTATTTCGCGTATAGATATATAAGTTCCATGCTCTCATATCATTAATTTCCAACGATCCGCCAACCCCCCCCCACTCGTCTTTCCACCATGTTGGAAAAGTTGAAACAATTATGAGTGTTAAACAAACTTAATTATATATATATGTATACATATATATGCGAGTATATATGATAATATCCGTAATAGTTTGTTTATAAACAAATCTTTCCTTATCTATTTGGGTAATATTATGATTTAGAACTTAAAATATTTGTAGTATCATAGAGCTAATTAAAACTTTGTCCTAGTTATATTAAAGATATTTTAATTTAAATTTATTTAATTTATATTTTATTTATTTATTAATTTGTATTTATTTACTTTTAAAATTAATATTTTGTTTAAATTTACTATTGTTCAAAGTTTATTTTTTGGTATTTTATTTTCACTCTACACCTGTATAATGTGGGGGGGGGGGGTGCCCAAAACCTGTATATTATTATTAATTATTTAAAAGCGCATCAACTGCTACGGTCATTAGCTCCTCCGTATATATTACTACTCACTCTCTCTGGCCAAAGAAGTCATCAAATCAAAATGCGAGTGTTTCATCACAGTTTGATTATCTTTGTTTGCCACTAATTTTACTCGTATGTTAGATGAGATCTCTGCAACATTATTGGATCTTATTTCATCATTATACGTATGTGTTGTTGCTATTAAGATAATTGGATAAACAAGATAATAGTTGCTAATTTCCCGATCTGTCAACAAGTAGTGATTATGAATAATTAAATGATAGGGAAATAGAAAATTCAATTAAATTGGTTTGTTTAACATGTTTAAAAATCACAATGTGGTTCCGATAAAAAAAGTATAGATTAAAATCAATTAATATTTGTTTTTTTATCAGTTAGTGAGTAAAATAATTCTTTTTTTTTTTTTGCATTCGAATGCAGGTATTGACAATACGAGCGCAGCGAATATACGAAACAATTGAACGAGAGTCTAAAATAAAAAAAAATCTGGTGTGAAACACTCACACAACTTCTTTTACTCCACTACTCAAAATTAAATTTGACAAATTTTATGAAATTCCCGGAAACTGAAAAAATTGTTCAGTAAAAGTGCACTTCCGGTTTACTAATTTTCTTGAAACACGAAGTTTGACCATCAATTTATTTGTAATTGATTTTGTTTGGATGATAGAATTGTATAACAAACTATGATAGCACAGAAAAAAAACATAACCCCACCCCTCCCTTAAAAGTGCCCTAAATGAATTTTCCCAGAGAAATGTTTCAAATAAAAGTTGAACATCTTTGTATATGTAGATTATATAGGATGTTTCAAAAAAAAAAACATCGGAGCCATTTTTGAGAAAATCGCGAAAAAGTAAAAAAAATCATTTAGTAAAGTGGTAAAGTAAACGCACTTCCGGTCATCCGATTTTTTTTTCAAATTCGGAATTTCAACAACATATTTAATTCTAATTAACATTATTTAGATGACATAATTGTCTAAAAACTGAAATACCACTTTAGAGGAAGCCGTAACCTCACCCCTCCCCCAAAAGTACCCTTCAGTGAATTTTTCCGGAGACAGGTTTCAAATAAAAGTTGTAGCTCTATATATGTATAGTTAATATACCAAGTTTGAAGAAAACCGTTAGAGCCATTTTTGAGAAAATTGCAAATAGTAAAAAAAAAACTAGTAAAGTGGTACTTCCGGTTGAGGAATTTTGACAGATAACGTACTGTTAGATCCCTGTCAGATAGTACTGTCAGATATGTAAACGGAATATCAAGTTTCAACTTTCTACGGTTTCTCGGTTTTGAGCCATGCTGTTCACATACACATACACACACTATTTTTTAAAAACCACTCTTTTGGACTCAGGGGACCTCATAACGGATATTTCCGGTGAAAGCTCGATATAGACTAGGAGTAAGAGAAAGTAAAAAAAGGTACCTCACATGTTAAATTTTAATTTTTTTTTCTGCATCCGCATTAAATTGGTTTTCAACTTTTCGAATTTAAAATGCACTTTTATTCAAGTCAAATACTCCCCCCCCCCACTCTGTTTCTCAGTAATCTGCTCTCATTGAGATAAAACCTTAAATCCATTGCTATTTGTTTTCCAACATGTTCTTTTTTTTTTTTGGCGTGTTGACGTCAGATGTCGGGCTAGTTAGCTTCCAATAATAATACTTTATGTCATTTGTGAAAAAAAAAATAACAGCTTTTTTTACTTTGTATCATTTGTGATTAAAAGCATAACAACATTACTCATTTACTTTTTGATTTAATAATGGTCACATTATTAAACGGTTGCAGCAAAAAAAAAAAAATATTATACATAAATTATCGAAACTTACCGCTTATGTGATAATTAAATTGAAGTTGAGTAAAGTGCACATATTTATTGTATTTTTTTTTATATGTCCGTAATGTTAGTACATGAATATGTTCGATCGAATCAGGAGGAGCCAGTTATCTAACCATTTGGCAAGATGGGTCTGTCGCTGCTACCCAAAGAACAAACATGTCGAATTGGTTTTAAAAATTTCATAGAGTAAGCGAGAGAGAGCCTTGAAGGTGAGGAGAAAGGAAAGTCTTAGCATTTGCGGGCTGCTATTAAAGTAGCACTTCCAGTTAATCACTGAAACGTTCGTTGCATATTTTTGTAGGCGAATTGCTTCTAATTCTAAATATAACTTTTAAGTAAGATGTAATAAAAATATATTGAATTTCATTAAATTAAAATTTATTATAATTAATCATTATAAATTCTATTTATTTATTTATTTATTTCAAATGTTTCATACTGAATAGTTATGAATGTTTACTTAAAATCTTATTGGAAATACAAGATATAATTAAAACACATTTACAGCATAACATTCTTGAAAGTTATCTAATACAGATAAGTTCGTGATAATGGGAATTAATTTCCCCTTCTAATAAACAAGATAATTTCTCTTTAAGGTGCAATGTTATAAGTGAACACAACAATTAATAAATACTAACAACCCGTAGTGAATGAATGGTATAAAATGTGCAAATTAATTCCACGTTTATGATAGTTAGCACCACTTGTAACAGAGGGCGCGAAAGTTTTATTTTGGTGGTAATGTTATTGAAATGAATTCTTCAATTCATTTATTAAGTTAATGAATTCTTTTTGATGGCCTCTGAAATCTGTCCTACCTAAATTGTCAAGAATACGAGTTGAAAAAAAAAATATTTATATATTTTTTCTATTGAAATTTGAGATTTTTTAATTATAAAAATGGGCGGTGGTTTCGAGTTCTTGAATGGATCCAGTTCTATTCGATGTTTCATATTGTCTCGTGAATATAAAGTATGTAATAGTTTCTAAGATATTTGTAGCTGCTACTAATTTAAAAGTGTAAGCGCCAAAATGATAGTTGATGGTCGTGTTGAAGAGTGAAATTCATATTACTCACACTGTTTATAATTTTACGTACTGTGTGAAGAGGTAAAGTATAAAAAAAAATTATTGTGACAGAACAAAGTGGTGGATAATGTTGGTCGCGTGGAATGATGGCGTTTTTAGTGGTGTAACTTAAATTGTAGCTGTTCTAACAGTTTTTAACTTGTTTGGCTAGGTATTAGAGAACTCTCTAGCTTGCCAGCTTGGGGGCTGATAACCTCTTGGAAATTGTTGCTTATTGTAACTCCTGGATGATAGTTTGTTAGCTCTTGAATGCTTGTTCCCAGATTATCTGCTTTTTCTTGAAAGATGTTCAAATTTTGATTTCTACCTCGTGACGATTGATTTAATTTTGAAATTGCCGAATTTTATATTTTTTTAAGTAGCTGCTGGGCGAACTTAGCAGTGCTTGAAATGGGAGCTTGATACTTGAAGGTAGTAGCCATTCATGTGTTCAGTATAAAGGGAATAATGCGCTCTTCGAGAACAACACCAATAAAGCGGCTGGCGCCAGACATGAAGCTGCCAACGCTTGCCGTGGTGAATTGTTTTCATTAGCAGAGGTGGGTAGCCCTTACTCTGTGCGCTCGTCGAGTGCGCTACAAATATCTTAAAAAGGAGAAGCGGGTAACGAACCTCGGTAGCTAAAGCCAGAACTACACAGTGGTGGGCACCGCGGCGTGCTTACGTACCCCGCGCTGTAAAATCGCCGTCTGCCATGTCTTGGCCTTTTGTGGGCTGTTGCTTCTAAGTTTAGGAGTGTGTTTATTCCGTTACTTGGAGCAAATCACCTTTTTTGCTGTGTGAATGTTTGTGTGAGTGTGG
This sequence comes from Triatoma infestans, assembly GCA_011037195.1. Lineage (NCBI taxonomy): Eukaryota > Metazoa > Arthropoda > Insecta > Hemiptera > Reduviidae > Triatoma > Triatoma infestans. The sequence continues at coordinate 112,475 of JAAEAF010003666.1, read as the reverse complement.
ATAGCTTTAAAATCTTTCTACTCTCTTGTAAATAGACGTATGTGAGTAGCGTAATTGTGTTTTAATAGATAAATGTATTTATAACGATGAATGTATTTATATGGATGAATGTATTTATATAGATGCGTTTTTTTTATAAGGATGAATGTGTTTATGTCCTTACTAGGATAAATGTAAATATTACACAATCAGAATTAAGAAAATAATTTATTTATGACTGTGATAATTATTTAGTAAAAGTAAAAGTAAGTATAGTAGGGTTAAATTGAAATAAAAATGTTAAGAGATACTATCTATTTTGTTAGTTTTTTTTTTTTTTTAATTATTAGAGTTCATTCGTTCCAATAATATAGAGGATTTTATTAAAAGGTAAAGTGTCTATTTAATATAGTTTAGGTGTAAAGGACCATTAATGTTTTGCATCTTTCAAAATACAATTAAAAAAAAAACTTTTTGCTGATCCCAGAAGGTCAAAAACATGAATATTGGCACCCTTATAAGCGAAAATTCATTATTTTGAAGAATACTTTCATTAATCTCTTATTCTTCCTTATTATGTTCCTAGCCAGAATATTATAACTAATCTAGCTGAATCTATTCGACCACGAAGGTTGAACTAAAAAGAAAGAAAGGAAGATAGGAATAAGAAATCCCAACAAACAATGATGATTGTAAGCATTTGAAAATAAGATGATCTGTATCCCAGTTCGATGGTGATGTAGCTTGTGTGTTGATCTGTTGATGAAGGGGGGGTTCGAGGTTGTCTAACCACGGTGTTACGACCATGATATATTATGAGGGCAGTGGTTGGTTTGTTCTCTGCCCCCCCTCTGTGTGTGTGTGTGTGTATGTGTGTGTGTGTGTGTGTGTGTGTGTCTACCCTGTCTATCCCTTCGCATGCCCCGCGCTCTGCTGGAAGAGGACCTAGGGTTGTGTTCCGGTGATGGGTTCCTAGTCTCTAATGATAACTCTGTCCAACTCTTCCCGCTCTTCATTCACTATTCGTGTGTCCTACTCTCTACATTACAAATCCCTCACGTCCTATCATCATCCCTCTTTCCAACTCTCAACCAACCTCCCTCCAAAGTGTTAGATCTTTTTCTCCTAGTTTTGTTACATATTAATGAGTGAGCCAAACCAAAGAGTCCACCCATTAAACGTGATGTTTAAAAAAAAAAAAAAAAAAAAAAAAAAAAAAAAAAAAAAAAAAAAAAAAAAAAAAAAAAAAAAAAAAAAAAAAAGGGGGGTAGAATGAAATCCAAACACTTTTAGTTTAACTGAATGAAAAAACTCGGAAAATTCATTGCATTTGCAATTACATTGAAATGAAACTTTGGAGGGCATTGAAATGACACTTTGGAGGGAAGGCTAAAGTCGTTTACATAAAAGTGATAGGTAAGTGATACATAGTAGAAATTTGGAAAAAAAAAAACAAGTTTGAAGAAAAATGAATGACCGGAAGTGCGTTTTTTACTGCACAGTTTTTTTTTTTTCCAATTTTCGTGATTTTCTCCATAAAAATAACGACAAATTTCATTAAATTTGGTACACTAACTATAAAATTTGTCAATCACAATTTTGTAAACACTGCAACAAGAGAAAGTTGTGAGAGTGAGTGTTTCACACCAGATTTTTTTTTGCCCAGATGTTTTACTGAAAACTCTTATACGGCCCGAGGAATCATTCTCAATATTTAGTCTCACATGTTATTATATATCAATAATTTTCTAATAAATAGTTAAATCTCATATAATAACAATAAAATTATAATTAATTAATGAATGATGCTTTAACCATTTCTAAAACAATAAATATGTATAACAATAACATAAACAATTACATAATTATAATATTCACTCTCTATGTATTATATAAATACATTTATATTAATTGTTACTTAATACCTAGAACACTGTTGCTTACTTATCTAGAATAACTTTAATATGTTAATTATCATATTCCAGTATGTCATTCAGTGTATTAAATTTTCTGTTCAAACTTGCTTCGTTTTGTACAACAAGAGATTATCACTGATTTTTACAGCCGGAGCTTAATATATTGTAAGTGATTAGAACATCCCAAATCATATCATTGGCTCCATTATTTGAATAAATAAGACCCCTTTGTTGCATTCCTTTATCGAAAGCGTTACTGCTTTGACCGGTAGTATACAAAACTCACGAAAACCCGACGGAGATAGAACCTGATAGATCTACATAGAGCGTAGCAACATGTTGTGGCTCTTAAACTGAACTCTTAGAGGTCCATATGCGCTAATAAGTACCTTTCAGTGGTGTTAGATCGATTCTCTTGAGAGCAAAGACAGTTTTGACCCAGCATCATGAGAAAAGGTGGGGAACTGTACTTAATAGCAACTTAATAGCGGAAGGGGATTGCGGCGTGCTTACTGCACACTCCTTACTAAAAATCGCCAACTGGTAAACCTTAGCCACTTCATGGGCTGTTTTTCCAAGGTTTTTTAAAGGAGTTATTAGAGCCAAAGTGATGCGTTTAACTCCAAGACATGGAGTTAACTTCATCTTCTAATTCTCTCTCTCTCTCTCTCTCTCTCTCTCTCTCATTGGGCTAGGATAATATGGTTTACCGAGTTTACTGATGTACTCCAGACACCTCACATTGTAAAAATGTATGGCTTGTTAACCATACACAGTTTATACACAGGAGAGGGGGAGGGTTCGTGCACTGCGACCATCTAGTTAGCTATTGTGCCACCTCTGTTACCATAGGTGAGGTTGCTCATCTATGGCACCCCCTCCAAGTTGAGCTCCCATAGGATTCCCAGAATCTTGGAGGGTTCTAGGGAGGGTATTTCCCCCTCTCCCACTTGTAACAATACTGGCTTCTAAATCTTCTTTGGATGATAATAGCGTTTCAGACGGTGAGGAGATTTATTGGAGTTTCCTCCATCTCCCCACAGAATCTGCATATGCCATTATCTTCTAAATCCAGTTTCTTCAGATGTCTCCTGAGTTTGCTGTGCAGCATGAGAAAGCCCGTAAGAATATGGATGTTATTCTTACTCAGACTGACGCAAGCCTTTGACCATTCCTGGTTATAACCTTCCAGACAGACCTTGGCCTGTCTCAGTCCTGGGAGAGTGTATAAACTATGCCCAGCTATAGATCTCCTTGTTCATTTGTTGCGAAAGGCTTTATCGAAGTCCAAATGCCTATAATTCAGGAATAGAAAAAATAGAAAACAGCGGAAGAATAATGGTGGTCTATCTCAAGGATCAAACAATCCTTTGTTTATCGTCACTCACTTCACCTGTGTATTTCTACACTTTCGACTATGTATAAGGTTTAAACATAAACCCGAAAGGAAGTGTAAATCTTGAAGTCTCAATAGATTTAGTATTGCAGCCAATCCCTAGGACCTTTCCTTATGGCCTTCAATTTGAAATAGGGGAATTCATAAAGCAAAATTGCGTTATCCCTTTTTGATGTGCTGGGGTTCTTTTATTACTTTCCGGCCCATTCTCTGTACACATACTTACATAAGTACATATTTACAGAATTATTAGGGGTGAAAAGTAATGGTATAAATTATTACGTGAACCCCTTAGAAACCATTCTATATATACAAATACTCATATGTACTCTCATCTCCCTTCTATTACGTACTTCACTTCATTTCTCATAATAAACATTAGCTCTATCATAATTTGTATATTAGTAAATATATAAGACTTTATATCAAATTTTTATGTTAGGTGTTAATTTTTCTTTTAGAAATTACACATAAAAACTTAATTAAATTCTGACCTAATTGCATACTTTTTCTGACAGCAACAAAAAGACAAGAGAATAAAGTAAACATTTAAACAAAAAGAGAATGGAAAGTACGTACTTGATTAGTTTGTATTGGACAATTACACAATGTACTGACTATTTTCTTTTATTTTTTTTTGGAGTGTTTTTTTTGTTTTGTTTAGACAATCAGTGGTAGCAGACTTCTGAGTCTGAACATTGTACATACACGCCATAGAGCGTGTTAATGTTTACATTGCCCTTGGCCTAAACGATTGAACAAAACTTACCCGCTTTGTGATATATATTGCATCACTGTTTACCAAATATGTCTCGTCATTCATTGAATAGAAAATGCATTTTTACTTACTCTTATTGCTTCAAGTGGTGGTGGTGGTTGGGGGGGGGATTCGTATCAAATCTTCGAAAAAAAAGTTTTTGAATATTAGTTATTTATTATCTTTTATTTTGTAGATAAAATGGTTTGCAAGATGGCGCACTAGAGGGTCCCGCCCCTATTCTGTGTAATGGGATCCCAATCATTAGAGTTTCGTAGGATCCGAAGAGCGAAGAAGCAGACATTAAATGAATCAAAAGTCAGTTTACTCCCCACATAGGCCAGACTAGGAAGGATTCGATTCATATAAATAAGAGTGACAGCAGAATATTCAAGACAGTTTTACAATCGTACATCCAGTCAGCAACCTTCTTCTTATTCAGCCAGTCTGTCTCTTTATTAATCTCTCGCTACCTAACTTATATTTAACTGTAAAGTCCTTGCAGTTTTTGTGTTCTATTTTATTATTATACAGTGTTCAGCATCTGCATTGTTCTTGTCAGTGTGCCATTCATTCTAGGCGACGCTCCCCTGAAGAAGCTTATTTTGAAGTATGGGACGAACCGTCAGTTAAGTATCAGCAAACTACTGGTGGTAATGGCCGCGGAAGACTGAAAGATAGTATTTATTATTTCCCCTCCTTGTTGTTCTCAACCAACGGATCCAATGGTTTGCCTCTGACATTAATTTTTTAATATAAAATTAAGCTAATTTATAGTCCAAATAATAATCGGACAAAATTGGCATTTTTACTGACAGAAATATTTTTATGCTCAGCTTAGAAGTCATGAAAAGTTTCTGATGGAAGAAAAGTGTAAGTTTAAAGTGTTAAACATTTTTATAGACATAAGAACAAAAGTATCAGGCTATTGTTGAAAAGACTATTATTCTATTCACTTAACATACTATCACACTACCAGCCATTTTCAAATACCTCTTAGGTGTGATTCTAAGTAAAAAATTCAAACAAGTACAGCCCTCATAAAAAAAAAGAAAGTGAACTAAGGGAACTGAAGTGGAAGCACACTAGCGGCCTCTTTAACCTGTTTTTTTACCCTACTTGTTAGTGTAGTGCTTGGGCTAAGTTAAAAGCTTCCTTTAAACAGTGTGCTTATCCTGTAAATAAATCAAACCACATAGAATAAGCACTAACCTACTAGAGAGACCTGCTTACTAGCTGTAGAAAGGAAACCTTTAAGTACATTATTAACGTTTTATGATAGTCTTTATGTCTGTATAGCTAAGTTTTTATAAGAGTGTTTTAGGACGTTTAAAAAAATAAAATTCTAGTGTGGAAAACGCCGACATCTTTCTTGCACTACTCCCATTTTAGTTGATTTATGTGTTGATGATATAAATAGTTTAAACTCATACTTCCAGAGATTTTTTTTCCGTAATAGCCTGCTTTTCATTTTGTCGTCATCGACCGGTTTCAGGTGTTCGCCTATTATGCGAGATTTCTTGATAAACAGTTTGATTGCACAGACTTGTATAGAGTAAAAAAAAACAAATTTACACAAACGTTTTTGCTATTTTATCAAACTGATTTATCAAGACATTTTGATGAGGTGCGAAGGATTGAAACCAATCGATGACCACCACCAAATGAAGCAGGCTTTCAAGGGAAAAAACTCTCTGAGGTAGCTCTGCGCAACAACTGTTTATACCCAATCACAAATAATTCTTATTGTTTTTTTATAAAACGATTTGGCTATTCCCATTTTACTTTCTTTTTTTTTTTTTGTGTTGTTTGGAACTTATAAATTCTTTAGCCAAAAAAAAAAAAATTTTGAGCGATATTTTCATATGAATCACGGGAAGAGCCTACCATGCCTCTATTCAGATCTTTTATGATCACCCGATACACAGTAAATATTCCCCAGCACCCTCAAATGTTCTACTTTCCATCTCCGTTGACAACACCATAATCCTCTTTCCAAATCCTGATCTCATTCACTTCACTATACAGTTTCTGTTGTAGAATATTTTTCTATATTTCCACATTTTGCTTTAATTATATATAATCTACTGCATTATTTGTTTTGAGGTTAAGTATTATTTATTTACTCCATTTCAATTCGCGTAACTAAATATTTAAGGAGGTAAAGGAGAAGGACTCTGGAACTCTGTCCCCGGGCTGCGGCAGGCCAAGATCCGCCTGGGAAATTGGAACCAACGGAGATCGGAGGCCAGCATCGGCCTTAGTAAGAACAAACTCCCCGTTCTTACGAGGGTTTCCTCATGGGGCATTGTCGATTCAGAGGACACCTGACGAAGCTAGGTTTGGAGAGTGATAGCACATGAAGATTCTGTGGGGAGATTGAAGAATCACCATTCCTATATCTCCCAACGGACTGCATGGCTGCCACGCAGAGAAGATTTAAGAACCAGGTGGTGGAGGGGAATATACCTTCCCTAGAGGCTGTCATGTTATTAGGATTCCTAAGGAATCTTATCCTGATGAAGGTGTTGTAGAGACGGCTGGATTCTATGGACAGCCTGTGGCACCCATGGGGCATATCACAATAGATCGTAAGGTCGCAGTGCATTGCCCTCCCCCCTCCAAAAAAGATAAAAGTATTTTAACAATCCCCTATATTTTACTTGATAAAAATTATATTGGATTATCTTCAAATTTTCTGAGCAACTTTTCTCTCTTATTAAATTATCTCCAAAATTATCTTTTGAGTTTCTCTCCCATACTTTCTGCTCGACCTCCTAGTCACTAACTCTCTCTCAAACATACACATACGTACACGCATTCACATTAATATAATCGGTTTATATGTTCGTCTTGATGTCTTTGTTAGTTGATAATTGATGCAAAGATATTTCATATTGTCTAAATCTCACAAAAGGATTATATACAGCTACTATTCTTAATACAATGGCTGCTTAATTAGATTATTTCTTGAAAATTAATTCCATTACTTTGTGACCTTAGATTTCTAATTGTATTTAATCTGTGATATATGTAGTTTCTTTAATGTACATAACATTGTCCGTTAATGATGCCTTTATTTGTCTTTATTGTAGTTACACTGAAATTAGATTTGTATTTATAGCCCACATAATAAAACAATATATTACTTTCTCTTATTCCCCTAGTAAGAGAAAGTATAACGATCGTGACAAATTTTTGACATTGTGTATTTACCAGAAATAACATGTTTTGAAGTCCCCCTGAATGCGAAAAATAGTTTTTATTGAATGATCTGTATGTATTTGTGGGTGTGTGTGTAAACAAAATATCTCGAGAAACAAAAAAACCGTAGGAAGCACAAAATTGATATTCCGTCTGTCTTTTGGTACTATATAGCATTCTGACACGAAGGATTCGGGCAAAATCCATCAACACGAAGTGCAGAATGTTTTTTTTTTCAAGTTCTTGGCGCTTTTCTTGTTAATTTGAAACATTTTTCCCGGGAAATTTTTTTGGCGGGGATTCGGGGGGGGGGTGACAGGAACTTGAAAATTTGACGTAAAGAAAATTTGAAATAATTTTTTTTTTTTTAAATCATAAAACTATAAAATATTTAAGGTATAAATAAGTATAAGTATGTTATAAAAATGAGAAGATATAAACTACAATAATTATAAACAACAAGATGCAACTTCTAAAAGTAAACATTAACATGTGATATTAAAAATTATATATTTAAAATAAAAAATTCGATGTAAGGGGATCCAGGAATCATTAAAGATTCATAAGATCTGAAGAGCGAAGAAGCTCATTAAATGAATCAAATTTAGTTATTCCCCACCTGGGCTAGGACTAGGAAGGGAGAGTTCAATTCATATAAATAGTGGACAGCAGTACAGAGTTTACGACAACTTTACAACCAGTCAGCCTTCACCTTCACTCATCACTCATCCAGTCTGTGTCTCTTTATATTTCTCTCGCTACCTAACTTCTATTATTCTTGTCCAAGTCCATGTAGTTTGTTTTGCCTTTCATTAATACAGAGTTTATCATATATTCTAGTTTATTTCTTTAAAATCCATTCCCTTTAATTCTCTCGCCTTCTAACATCCATTATAGAACTTATGCTAGAACATCTCTTAAATGAATTTATACGGATAACTAACTTAAAAAAATATGATAGATCTCTGTATATATGTTTAGTATTAGCAAATTTAATAAAATTCGTTGGTACCTTTATGGAGAAAGTCGCAAAAAAATTTGGGGGGAAAAAAATAAAATGTTAAATAAAGTTGCACTTCTGATGAAGTGATTTCTTCAAACTCGAAATTTTGTCATCACATTTCCTAGTAATTAATATTATGTGCAATAATAGAATGATATAATAAACTGTAATAATACTTTAGTGGAAAACATACCCCCCCTCTAATTCCTCCATCAAAACAACCCTCTAGAATGAATTTCCCGGGAAAAGATTTTTCAAATAAAAATATTTGTAGTTAATATACGAGTATATTTTGTAGAAAAAAATTGAAAAATCCAGTAAAGTAAAGTATTACTTCTGGTTAACCAATTTTGATGCTATCGTCGTATTCCGTGATAGTGTTTAAACTAAATATTGAATTTGAATTTACTACCATTTTGCGTTTATTGATTTATGCTTTCTAAAAAAAAAACAACACTTTTTCGGACCCAAGGGACTTCAAAACGTGTATATCCAGTTGTCACTGTCTTCTTAACCTTATTCAACAACAACAGCTACCCTCTCTACAGATTTTATTAGTAAACAAAATACAAAATGGTTTTAACCAAGATTTTTCATAGAATTATAATAATTTAACCGATGAAAGAAATAATAATGATTGTTGTGTGTTAAAATATGTTTTAAAGTTAACAAGAAAAGTAGCATGAATCCTGATGAATAGTTTGATAAAATAAAAAAAGTAAACAATCTGTTGAAGTAAAATGCTGACTTTCCTTTTTTAGTTAAGAAATAATACTCTTTTAAAATCAGTGAGAGTCATGCTCTCTTGTTAGTGGTAGTCATGTCAGAGGAGGATAACGTCACGATCATGTCACTTACTAACTGGTGTTTAACATCTTCATGTCTTTTCTTCTTTTTTTTAACTATTATCTAAAATGAACTCTTTCATTAACAGCTTCCTCGAACAAATTGTTCAAAATGTTCTTCTTTGTAAGTCTACCATCTTTTCTTATTCATTAATTTTTTATATATATAAAAAAAAAAAAATCTGTTGTTAATCATTAGATGAGTTTTTTTGAGTGTAATGCCCTTTCTCATCTTTTGACATTTCTGTCATTCCACGCTGCTTTTCACAGAAGATTTGCACAATATCTTTAGCCGCAATTGGCCTATGCCGGATCAAAGAACCAGGCTAACCGATAGGTGGCTTAAAACATTACACAAAGGTGTCATGGTATACGGCACTGATCTTGATAGAGTTTTTGCTAATCCAATTAAGGAGGGCCTGCAGATAATCTTGTGGCCAATAAGTAAACGAAATTTAATCAATCCTTCCGGCCCTTGTGAAATTCGTCGGCAGAATCCAGGTTTGGCATAAGATACTACATTATAATGATTTCTTACCCAAGAAATTCTAATCGCCATATCCACCGGCTATTCTCAGAGGAGTTCAATGAAACTTTTTATGAAAAGTTTAGGCAACCGGCCCCACTTCGACTTTTGCCAGAGATTCAGCTCTTTCTCATTCCCTGCAAAGTCTACGTAGCAAGGATTACGTTACTTTCTGTTAGCTAATTGGTAATATAATGGGTATAAGAAGGAGAGAATTGGGTTTGAGACATAAATCAACTGAAAATAATGCTAAACACTATGTAATGAGAAGGTGTAATCACAAACTGCCAGGACTTTACACGAATATAGAAATTGGTACTAAGAGATTTAGACAGAGTGAAGAGAAGGGTAGTAGTTGGTTCTTGACGCGTTCCAGCTGCTGTATAAACTGTTCTAAAAGACTATCCTTGTAGGGCTAGCGCAGCTGTATATATACAGAATCTCCCACTTCAGACTCTCAATTTTGTGTGTGTCTCTCTCTCTCTCTCTGCTTTAGATCCCTTTCTTCGGATCCTATTACACTAGCAACCTGAGAATCGATAATAAGACTGTGTAACCTCAAATCGTCCTGAGGCACTTACTCAGCAGCCGCCAAAATTGCAGCAATCTCCACGTCAATGTTGCTACAGAGGCAGTCTACAGCAAAATTTTGTTGCAGTAACCAGCCCTAATCTCTTTCCTGAGTCTGGTATCTTTTAGCTTACTTTGAAACGCACATTGTGCAGATGAGGCATTATACAGCGAAAAGCCTAAGTCTTTCAGAATCCACTAAAATCAATTAATCCAGTTTGGGAGAGGGGGAGGTAGGCATAATGACAATTATTAAAAATCTAATCCCCCAATGATAAAAATCCAAGATTCTCTGTCCCTTCCTCGCGGAGGCCATTAGCGGCCAAATTCACTGGCATTTAAGTTTTACAAAGACTTCTCCTTGTAGACGGGATGAAATTTATTTATTTTTAAGATATTTATCATCACTATGTCGCATCACATGGCCATTCTAATTTTTTTCACATTATAGCGGATAACAAGTTAGTGTTTTTTTGTACTCTGTAGTGGGGTTTTAAAATGGTTGGTCAGAGGAAAATGTAGAAAAGAAAAAGTACACTGACTTAATACTGATATATTAATTGAGAATACAGAGTACTTTGAGAATTGTACACTGACTGATATAGCATTTCTACTCACATGGTAGCGTGAATAGAAATGCTGAACTGACTGAACTGATAGACTGTTGGATTGATGTCTTCTTATACAGTGTGTTTACAAGACTGAATGTCTTGAATGTAGCCTTTATATATGTTTCTTGAAAATTCTCCTACTTCTCCTTCCAGATGTCCAGGGTTAGGGGGGTTGAGATAGGGAGTTTTGATCTCCCCTGTGATGGTGAATTGAAAAAAATAACTGTACGATGTTTGAAGAAAATCGTTAGAGCGATAACGAGAAAGAAAAAAAATCTGCCGTGAAATACTCACACGACATTCTCTTATTGCTGTGTGAAATTATACACATTTGTCCATACATTAATATAAATATAGAGGTGCAACAAGTATCTGATAATGATTACTTGTAGGGAGCGCCAATAACATTGAAATTTGAAATTTAACGCCACTAATTCTGCAGAACTAGGAAAAATTAAGTTTTACAAGTAAGTTTATAATATATATCGTGTACTAAGCATTGCAAAATTAAAGGAAATTATTATAATCGTTTTTGAGAAAAGTCCAAAAAAAAAAAAAAAAAAAAAAAACAACTCAAAAGTTATTGAATAAAGTCGCATTTCTGTTTAACCGATTTTTCTACAAATTTAGAATTCTTCCAGGATTCCTCCTCCTAATAATAATAATAATAATAATAATAAAAAAAACTGCAGTTCCCTCGCCGTTTAGTTCCGGCCTGCGCTACCTAGGGCGCTACTTACTAACTGTAGCTTCCCCACTTTGTATCACGATACTGGGTTAACACCGACTTTGCCCTCACGGAAACCGAACCCTGAATTCTCGCACGAAAGTCGAGTGCGCTAGCCACTACACCAACGCTTGAGGACCTTCAAATATACTAATATATTAATATTGTATAGGTGTTAGAGAACCATTCATTAGAGAACTTAACGCTGCTGTTCCCCCATAAAATCAATTTTCCTGTGAAAATGTTTCAAATAATTAAGGATTTTTGACTAAAACCTTATCTAGGTTTTACATACGCATGCGATTTGTAAGCGGGAATACAAAGGGGAATACCAAGTTTTAAGTATTCTGCGAAATTTAAATTTTTAGATACGAAATGAGCAATACAGTAAAGTGATTTCAGGATTTCATCCGAAACTTTTGAATCTGTATCGAAAGTGGTGTGTAAATAAAATATAAAGTCTGTTACTTTTTGTTTTTAAGATATTTTGTTTATAAACATAATCTCCCCCCACCCCACCCTATACACATCTCAAAAATTATTTTCGATCGAAATTTGCCGTGTGAGTAAAAGAAATTACTAATGATTTATTATTCTGGAAAATTCAGTTTCAATTTGCAAAATGTGATGTTTATTAAAATATAAATTTCAATATTTTAACATTGTTAAATTTGTTATACAAACTTTTAAGCATTTTGAAGAGAAAATATAATTGATAATAAATTTTGGACTTTGTATTTCAATCAAATTTAACCAACTCTATTTATAATTAATAACTTGACATTTTGTTGTAAACATTAAAACATACAGTTTAACTGTAGTATGTAAATGACAGAACTAAAACTAATGCACAGTGTATTTAAAACCCCTGTCGGAGATATTTTCACGTTAAATTATATTATATAAACTCAAATTATTTGAATTTTGTTTTGAAATGAAGTTTCTTTTTTTTATATAATTTTGAGCTTTCTAAATTTTTCGATTTTTCATTGAATGTTTGTGTTTTCCATCGCCAAAAGAAGAATAGAAACATTATTTTTTGTTGGCTGTTTTTGTATATACGGACTGAAATGAAATTCTCTGAAACGGTAAACGCATGAAAATTTTCATATTTTGTATGTGCCTATTGTAGTTTCCCACTCGCCAGGAATCATCCTTGGCTTATCTGCATGAATTCCAGCATGGTGATAACATAAACAACCCATATCGGCACTTTAACTCTTAAACATTGTATACGGGGTTCGAAATTTGTGAGAGAATGTAGGAGAAGGTTTAACGCCTTAGCTCGGAGGGGTAAGGTGCAACTCTATTGGTACCCGGACGTGATGCAGGAATAGAGGGCAATAAGAGGGCGGATCGGCTGGAGGGGGGCTGGAGCCACCTTGCCGTCACTAAGAGGTTTTGTGATAGTCAAATCAGTGGGAGACGAGGGTTTTGGAGAAATGCTGGTAGGACTACGCAGGGGTGCCTCCAGGCTAAAAGATTTATAAAAGGAACCCGGCAAGGTATTTCAGATTACCTCCTGTCCCTAAGCAGGACAGGACTGAGGACCCTGGTGGGTTTAGTGGCTGGGCATACATGGGTGTCTAGTCAATTGCATAATATAGGGAGGACGTTTAGTCCCATTTGTCAGAATTGTGATGAGGGAGTTAGGGAAACGGTGTACACTAGTTATGTCAGTGTCCCCGTTTCGCTAGTACTAGGTTTCGTTTATTTGGGAGGGCTCCACTCTCGTGGGATTGCCTGGGTGAGTTAGAGATGAAATATGTCTTGGCATATTGCAGTGACCGGTAGACTACCGGGGGAGATTATTTAGGGGATGAATTGAGGGGAAACGGGGGGAAGGATAAAAGCCATATAGGCTTAGGTCCCAAGTCATTAGGCACTCGATTTCAATAATAATAATAATAATAATATACGGGGTTTGCAGAAGCGATTGCTCATTTACTAACTAGATTAGATTAGATTATCTTATTTACTAACTAGATTCAGCGAGGAGGACGAGCCTCATTTCACTGTGACCTACAATAAGTGGTCTATTGTGGATCCCCTAAAATTATAGCACATCCCTCAGCTTCGCCCTCTTAATCAGGCCTAGCATAGCTGAAAGCGGCTCCGTCATGAAGCTCATGGCTTCGGGATTACTTTGTTCCCAGTGTTGAAGAAGCCTTGCCCTCGCCAGGCTGGTACACTCACAAAGGATGTGTGCTGGGGTTTCCTCCACAGTCTTGCAGAATCGGCATAACGCGTTGTCCGCGCAAGCAACAAGTGATGCAAGTGGCCTATTCAACTTACAATGCCCTGTTAATAGATCCACTATTAGCTTTATATCCTTTCGGCTACGACTCAGTAGATTGCTGGTAAATTTAGGCAAATGTCTCTTGATAAAGAGTTTTGCCTGCCTCTGTCTTGACATTCTTTCCCACCAATGCGGACGCTGTACTTCTATACAACCCTCGATAGAAGTTTGAATTAACACTCTTGGACAACCTGCAGAAGTGTTCGGGGGCCTATAAAGATATCCTTCAAGCTCTCCCTCGCCAGGGCATCCGCCCTTTCATTGCCCAGAAACTCCGCATGTCCTGGCACCTAAGCGAGTGTCAGCTTGTTCCGAGCACCCATCTCGGTTAGGGCATTAGGCTTTCCCACTTCAGGGGGCCTGACTGTCGGATTATATGGCCAAATTTCTAACTAAACAAATGCAGCTCTCAGAATCCTATAAACATTAGAAACTTACAGTTGATTTATCAATGTATATTTTCTCTTACTCTTATTGCGAACGTATCAAATTTTCGACATTGAGTTTTCACTGGAAATTGATTTTTTTGATGTCCAGGAAAAAATTGTTGTAGCGAATGGTCCTGGATGTGTGTGTGTGGACAAAATATCTCAACAACAAAAAATTGCATGAAGCTCGAAACTTGGTTTTCATTTCGTTTAGCTACTACATCATCGCATCATGAAAGATACGGGCAAAATCCATCAACAGGAAGTGTGACATTAGAATGTTTTTATTTCAGTTTTTCCCGATTTTATCGTAAACGGCTCCAACGTTTTTCTTTAAAATTTGTGTACGTATTATTACAAACAAACTCCTATCATTTTTGTATTAAACATTTTCCCGAGAAAATTGATTTTTTTTTTAGGTGTTCTAGGGGAACAGTAGCGTTAAGTCGTCCGTATACTAGATTGAGTTACCGTACAGAGAAAGGGTGCTGCCCTGTTTGCTACTAAAACGTGGAAATTTCTATTGAAATTAAACCTAGGAGTCATCTTGTCAGTTGGAATACTAACTAAATGATCGGCCTTAATTTTCTTTAGCAACTCGTATGATTAGCAAATTCATATCTATAGGTTGCGACCTCCGAAGGATCCTATGAATTCCGATTCTAACTTCGTTTTGTACGAGAATAGATAATGTTGGTAAGTCGGGTTGGTCCACATGGCTATCGTGGAACTCAAGCATGCTGCCCTCTGGGATCCCATCCAGCCTTTCCATCATCCTCTTTTTGAGGGTTTTAGTTCACCATATATTATCATGGGTCTTTATGATCCTGGTATATAACCAAAGAGTCAAACCTGGGCGCATGCCTTAGAGGACTTCACAAGATGTATTTCCTATAAAAAACTCATTATCTAAAATATTAAAAAATTTACCTAAAAAAAAGCAATAGTTTACTTCACATATATAATTAACAAAATTATTTCTTTACAATATTTTCCAAAACAATGGAAACACTCCACAGTTATAGTTCTACCAAAGCCTGGTAAGGATAGTAAGTTGTTGAGCAGCTACAGACTCATCAGTCTGCTAAATACGCTCGGTAAAGTGGCTGAAAAAATTGTTTTGAAAATCATCAATCAGCACTTAGAACAACATTCTCATTGTATTGGTATCGTTTTATGGATACCGGAATTCGAAGTGAGGAGTAAGTGTTGTTAGTTAGAGAGATTAGAGAATTGGTATTCGACTTACGAACTACTGAAAATAGACTATATTTTAACAAATAATTTAAAGTGTATTGAAATAGAAAAACTAAGATGCACAATTGTAAATGAATATAAGAATTATGAAATGAATATAAAATATTAAAGAAGTAGTGTTAAAACCTTAAATAGGGACGCGCTCGCGATGTGTGATGGTGCTTCTGATCTGGAACTGATGTGAACTTCTTTCGTACTGGCACTTAACTGATTGATAACTCGAACTTAACTGTTCTGGAACTCCAGTGGGGCGACGTTTATATTTGCATCACTCACACATCGGCTGATGTGTAAGTACGTGCCACACTAAGACATCTCTCGTAGTATATTGACCCTAGGGGAGGTCGGTAGTTAACAAAGGCTGTTTTGGCCGGGGTGGCGACGCTTTGTTAACAGATGGTGGCCAGGTGGCCTCTTGAGTGTACATTGACCCTTGTATGAAGGAAATACAAAAAGGGTTTTGCGGCGGTTCTCTTGACTGTATATTGACCCCTGTTTGAAAGGGTTTTGCCGCGGTTCTTGACCTGCAGATAGCGGCTGGCTGGATCCTTTTCCAAATTACAACCACTAGTTATAATTTTTAGATTTATTTAAAAATTATATCTTCTTTCTTCTTCTTGCCATCACATCACATCATCAATGAACAGTTTGATTTCCGGAAGGGTCAATCTGCCACAGGGCAGTTGGCTCGACTGGTTGACAATATTACCGAGAAGTTCAACGAAAGAAAACATACCGGTATGTTGTTACTGGGCATGGAGAAGGCCTTCGATACCGTATGGCATATAGGCCTTCTCTATAAAATGATAACTTACGATTTTCCGGCTGAAAGAACCTTGCCGGTTCAAGTAGGTGATATTCTCTCTCTGACAGAAGGGGTCTAGAGTCAGGAGTTCCTCAGGGTTCTGTCCTTGGACCGGTACTTTTCACTATTTTCCTTAATGACATACCAGTTAAAGAAAAATGTTTTGTTGTCCCTCTTCGCAGACGACACAGCCTTGTATGTGTCGTCTTGGCGAACGGACACAATCACTAACAGACTGTTGACACAGAATCTCGTTAAGCTATTAAAATACTTCCATAAATAGAAAATTAAAATAAATACAGAAAAAAACCCAAGCAATATTTTTCATAAAAAGACGACCGACTTTACGGCAACAGATAACTATAGCTAACAGACCAATAGAATGGGTCCCCACTGTCAAGTACTTGGGTGGGGATCAGATTAGACATATCATTAGCATTTACTCCACACATAAACACAATAGTTCAAAGAAGTAAAGCTCTCATACTCCAACTGTTCTCTCTTCTAAATAGACATTCTACACTGAGTGTTGGCAATAAGATACTGTTGTACAAGGTTCTGGTCAAACCTGTGCTGACCTATGTTGCTCCATGTTGGGGTATAATGAGTGAGACCAACCTGAAGAAATTGCAAAGGGTGCAAAATAAGTTGTTAAGGTTTGCCATTGATGTTTCCAGATACACCCCCAATTAAACTCTTGTACGAAGAAACAAAAGTAGAATTTATAAAAGAATTGTTAAAGGAAATAATATGTACAATTTTCTTTCTTAGTACAGCTTATATAGTGAAAATAACACAATCAAAAACATAGGATGTTACAATACAAATTGTCATGTTAAATATAAGAGAATTAAAAATATATAATATCCCCACCACATCAATAAAGAGGACTACTATAGAGCTGGGTTTTTTTCTTTGTCACTTTTACCAACATCACACTGTGAATTATATACATACTACGTGATAGAGAATTTGGTGACATGGTAAAGATGAAAATCTGGTACACCTAACATTGTAAATATTAAACATCTGACAATAAAATATTATTTTATTATTATTATTTTCTAAAATTTTTCACGACCGCGATACTTCCTCTCACTAGGAGAAAGTAAAACAGTATTTCAGATAAAAACTCCATTTTGTAATACCCACACGAATTGAATATTTCCAGTAAGAGAATGTTAAAAAGTATGTTTACAGAATATTAAATATACTGAAAACAGTATCTATTTAGATGAAAATAGCATGAGAAAATGTGATATATTTCCCATCTAGGGAAAAGTTTCTCTCAACAATGAGAAATGACCAAACAAATAAAATGTTAAGTTTCAACTAAGAAATAAAATATCAAGTGATGAATGAATGTATTATTTCTAAAGTTCAACTTAAAATATATGTTCTCAATTTGTCATGGAGACGATGTCGGTTGATACTTTATTTTTGTTTTTCTACCATTTTTTTTTTTGTTGTTTTTGAAGTCGTAGATTTAGGTTATGGCCGAGTTCCATTTTTAGTCATGGCGTCAACTGAAAGACTTTTTTCAAACTACTCGTACACTGGAGTTGTTTCCAAGCACCTACCACACCTTCTTCCAGTTCAAGAATGACACCTGACCCAAAATGGCACAAAACTCTTCCCAAGTTTTTAGTTTTTTCTCATTTTTCTGTGTATTATTTCTATATTCACATATATATTTTCACAAAAAAAGAAAAAGCAAAAAACAATTCTATCCAACCTTCTATTTATTCTATGAACTACGGACTTTGTTTTGTGCTGAATAAAAATAGTGTTCTTTTACCATTTCTCAACGAATATCAGGAATTTGTTTTCCAAAGCAAATAAATTATATAATATTATATAACCAATCACAGTGTATATAAGTAAAGGTGTCAAATGTTGGGCGTGGCCAACATGATAATTGTAAATTTCTTATTGGCCTAACATACACGCACATTTCACCCATTCTATTCTATACTGTGATTGGTTAATTATTTTATAGCTAATTATTTATTTCCAAAAAAAAAAACTAGTAAAATTTTTTTTATAAAAAAACAAATGCAAAAAATCGAAATTATTTGAACATAATTTAAAAAAAAATTGTTTTATAAAATTAATGTAAGCTATAGAGAAAAAATTCTGAATTTCCATTCCATTGTTGAAAAAGAAAGCAAAAGAGAATTATTAGACGGAAATGCAAGATCTGCCATTTTGTATTTTGGCTGGTTCCGCCAGAGCTGGAAAATATCGAAGATATTTTTCGTGATAGCCTGCTTTTCTTTATATCGACCGGTTTCGGGCCCGTCATCACGATAGGATGTTTTTGTCAGAACAGTGTGATAACATAGACTTGCATAGAGTATCAACTAAATTTAAAAAAAAAAACATCCTGATGATAGGCGAACTCCCGAAACCGGTCAATGACCACAAAAAGAAGCAGAAAAGTTATTATCATGGAAAATATCTCTGGAACAAAATAAAATTGATGTTAAACACCCATAAGAAAATTTTCTTCAATGAATTCATAAAATTAAGTTGAAAAATTTACCTGGAATTTTTAGCTATTCATTATATTGTCCTTAATTTTATGAAGGTGGCGCAGTCTACCATTTATTGAAAGAGTACTGTAAAGATGGTATTTTTCAAGTTAAAAAATTAGTTGGCTGAAGCCAAAGAAAGAACTTTTTATTTTTTAAAAAGTTTATTCGACGTTTCGGACACCGCTGGTGTCCTTCCTCAAGAATTACAAAACAAAAAATATGGATATAAAGAAAATTGTATGATAAAGTTAAAACATATAACAATTGAACAATATTAGAAAGATATTGATGCCTATTAAGGAAGAATGGAGAGTTAAATGTTAGAGATTATTGTTTGGTTGTAAGGTATGCTTGCAAAGAAAACAGAGAGGGGTAATTTTTCCAAGTTGGGAAATATGAAGAGTGGTAGAAATAAAAAACAAATCAGTTAGTAATTATAGAGAAATAAATTAATATAAATAAACTTGAAAATGATTTGGAAAGAATAGAAAGTTGGTGTGTGTAATTTAGTTGGGGGAGGGAGGGCTTTTTTTGAGGAAGCGGAAAATGTTGTTTCTAAGAAGAGGTAATGACGTCCTTGTTTTTTTTCTAGTTGATAGAGTTAAAGTTGAGGTTAATGTGAATGGATTCAGAAAGAAGTCGCTTTAGGTGGTTGGAATGAGTAGTTAGGACAGAAGCATTTTGGAAATCAAAGGAGTGAGCAAGGGTGAGTGCATGTTTTGTGAGAGCTGTACTGTCAATTTTTTTTTTTTTCTTGTTAGCTATGTCTTTTTTAGCTTGTTTAATTCACAACGGTCAAACCTAAATATTGTTTACATTGAGATGGTATTTTTCATATGAGCTTATTCAATCAAAATCTAGTTTTTTTCAACGACATAAAAAACGGAATCGAAATAATTATTAATGCAAACTGTATGTTAGACGGCGGATAGAGGTCCTAAAGGCCTTTCCTATTCCTTCATCACCATATTATTAGAAAGGGAATATTTATTAAGAATTGCAGAATATTTATAATAAACGTATGAAACGCAAAACGAAATGAAACATTAAACGCTGAATTGTTAAACAAAAAAATAGAAAATATAAAACAAATTAATAGAATACTTATAAATAAAATTATTCTGTAATTTGTAAAGATTAAAAATAATTAGAAATAGAATAAAAAAATTAAACACGCAGGCAGTCACCGTGTCGGATATTTGAACTTAGGTTGGCGTGGCCAGAGTCGCTAGAGCATTGTGCTAGCCTTAACTGTTGAGCGTACCTGCTGCAATTAGTTGCTTTTACTTGTAGTGTAGTGCTGCACTCTATTGGCAAATAGTACAAGGTGGCACGTTCATAGAGTGAAAAAAGTAAGTGCACTTTCTTGTAGTTTTCCTTTTTTCGGCGTTGTATTCCACAAATTTCCTTTCTTGTCGCTGCTGCAGCTTGGAAAATTTGTTCCACTGTGGGAAAACCAGGAATTGGAACACGAAAATGTTTCGTGAACTGACACACAATGGCAGTTTGTTCTAGGCAATATTATAATCAGATGTATCTTCTTAGTTGGCTGATCGGCCAGAGGGTATCATAAGAAAAACACCAAAAAATTTTTTAAGTGTTTTTTATTATTATTATTAAAAAATTTTTGGTGTTTTTCTTATGATACCCCCTGGCCGATCAGCCAACTATGAGATACATCTGATCATTTCTAACGGCCAACAATTGCTACAATTTGCAATATTATAAGCGACTGACTCACTCAAGCACTTCACTAACACTTGTTTATGTTTATATTAACTTTGTTTTCTTTACAGACAATTCCTTTGTTATCAAAATTAAACTTATCGTCTTAACCACAATAACATTATCCAAGTTGATTTATCGTATTTTTTTATCTAAAAAATATTTAATTTATTTCTTAAATCTATTAAGTTTTATTTTACAAAATCTTTTACTTTTAAATTTAATGATTGGCCTCAACACAAAAAAATAAATTATAAGAGGAAGAAGCGTTGTATATTAGAGTTCAATGAACTACAGTCATGTGAGTGTTTCACATCAGATTTTTTAAATAAATACAGAATAAAAATAGAATATAGTAAACATGATTTTTTTTGCTTAATTTAAACAACTAAAATATGCATCAACTAAACTGGCTTTGTTTATCGGCTAATACTTAATTGTAACAATGAAATTATTGATATTTAGGAGGGGGCAAATAAAAATATATTTTCGCATGTTTTAATGACAAAAAAAAAAATTGGCTTGTATAGACTCCTTTTTATTTATGATATTTGTACAATCTAAATTTTGATGCAACTCTAATTTGGCTCATAATTTTATGGTATTTAACCAGAACATTAAAATTTAAAATAACCATATTCTAGTAATTTGTTCACGATGAATTTATAATTTAGAAATTAATAATTTGGGCTAAACCAATTTCTTTATTAATTTTTGTGAATAATCATCCAGAATTCTCTTTTTATATTTTTAAATTTTTTCAGCGGATTGCTCCAGTAACACACTTTTAGTTATACTTCATTAAAGTTCTGTCTTCAATCAGTCTGTCCTAACTTCAAGTAATACATTTTCGGTGATCTATTATTACACATATCATTGTTTCACATTTTAGAAATTTTGTACGATCATTTAATACTTGTTTGTAAACATATTGAATTTTGAACAATGTAGAATAACATCATCTCTGCATTTAAATTTGAATATTTCAGCATATATCCGTTTGTATTAAAAGAGATTTTAATTTGGTTCAATAAACCTTCTTTTTTTTATAACAAAATTCAAATGGTATCTGTATATGACAGTTGCAACATGAGTAGAATATGTTTTTACGTTTTCTCTCCCCCCCCCCCATTAACCTCAGAACCCCCAACTCCCCCCCCCACACACTAGCGTGCTATGATTACGCCGTTCTTTTCTGAGAATTTCTCATTTTGTCTCTTGCCCAATAAGGTTACTCTTTGTCGGTAGACACGCGTTAGCGGGTGTTGGTGTAGTGTTTATGACTATGTAACTGGGAGGTCGGTCCCCAGTTCGAGTCCCCGCGTATAACTGCTAAATTTATATTAGTTTAAAAAAAATGTTAATAGTAAAATAGGTGCTTCCGCCTCCATCCACGACCCCTAATTTGGTAGTTGGACGTTGTAACAGCTACCAAAGAGAGTAAAGAGAAGAGAAACGAACCCAGTCACTCTCTCGGACTGGAGTGGGAGAAACTGTATATCGATGTAACAGCAACCAAAGAGAGTAAAGAGAAGGGAAACGAACCCAAGCACTCTCTCGGACTGGAGTGGGAGAAACTGTATAAATACAGCGACGGACAGTCCAAAGATATACAGTTCGATACAGTTCAACACAGTTCACTATAGTTCATCATCTCGCCAGTTACTTCGTGTCATTTTCATACCACTCTGCCTTAACCATTCTCTATTGTAAAGTCCAGGCAGACAGTGTCTCTTTATTATTGTACATAGTTAACCAGTGTTAATCCAGTCTTCTTAACTCATCACCAGACCTAAATTCTCTCCTTCTAACACATCCATTATAGATGTTAAGCTTGCCTGAAAAAAATAGGCATTACTTTAATAACAGACGTATAAAAATAAATGAAATGTTAAATTTGAAATTGTAGAAAAACTTTATCTTGGCCGAAATTGGCTTTCGTGATGGCTGGTCAGTAAGGGTTTTTTATTTATTTAGCCTGTTTCTAGGATAATAGGATTCATTGTCATTGCATCATGAAGCAATGCATTTTATATTTACACACTTCTTGGGCGACCTTCAAAGCACATCATCACCCATCTATAAAAGATAAACACTTAAGGAAAAAAAAAGGGGGGGGCCTAGAAAGTCAAAGACCTATATATGTTATTATACACATATATTTTGTCCCCACCCCCTCTCTCTCACACTGTCTCCCTCTGTAAAAAGGAAGACACGAGTTAAATCAAATGATTACGACATACTGTGGGTAGTCCAAGACTGGAAAAGAATTCAGTTAAAAACTCTTTCATATCTGACAATTACAAGCGCATTCTAGATTGTCTGTAACGAATTTCTACAAAACTAAAACACACCCGAGGGGCAACATCGCCAACTTCTAGTCTTATATTAAATATTTTTTTTTAATTTTTTTAAATTTTGATGGTGGGTTGTGAATGATATGTGTGTGTGTGTGTGTGTGTGTTGGTGTGATTTGTGAGGAATGGAACTGGTCCCAGTGGTGGAGGAGTGAAAACTGGTTAATAACTACATAATTCCGGAACGAATTCTTCGCTTCTGTCGCCATTATATATGTTATTTCTAGTTGCTTCTACATCTCTTTAAATTATTATTTATTTTCTGTTATTTTTGAATTTCTATAATAAAATATTAAATTTTAATTCAAGACGAAGGTTTTAGTTAGAAAACGATTAGACTTATATGAATGAATTTAAGATCAATTATTTGTGCCACAATAGATCCTTGGGGTGTCGCGGTGGTGTAGGCTGAAGAGCCAATTCCCCCGTTAGAAGATCAGTTATACACTGGTCAAAAAAAGTTTTGCATATTTTCTGAATCAAAGATTTTGTATTTCTGAATCAAATATAATACAACGTAGTTTATCTTATAATAGTGGACAGTACAAACAAACAAAAAAACACTTTATCTTAGAGATAGCCGGTGAGCCAATGTGAAAAAAAAGAAAATTTCGTCATGTAAACAAAAACTCACGTAATCCTTAAACCACAAAAGTCGATTTTCTGTGTAATCAGTAATGTGTGTGGCCTCCATGAGCACTGCCACAGGCTTGGAGGTGGTCTGGCATGCTCAATACCAGGGTATCCAGTACATCTTGCGGAAGGTTATCCCATTCCTCTATGGCAGCAGGGATAAGGTCTTGTATAGCTCGTGGTGGTTGGGGACGGTTGGAAATTGGTGTTTTCAGTAATCTCCATAAATGCTGCACGCAATTCAAATCAGGAGACGATGGTGGCTAGATCATCCTTTGAATACCACAGCTTTCCAAGAATCTATTCACAGACTGTGCGCGGTGGGCACGAATATTGTCGTCCATTAAAGTGAAATCTGCTTCAATGTTAGCTCTAAATCCATGAACAATGGGTTCAAGGTCGTTGTTCTCATATTTTTGTGACGTCATATTGCCCTGGATGTGGCCTAGTGGTGTGCAGCGTTCCATCATTATTCCTCCCCAGAAGAGTGCTGGACCAACACCGTGCTGGTAGCGTTCAACAATGAAAGTTTCATTTATACGTTGGCCATTTGCCCTCCAAACATGAATGCTTTTGTTGTCAACTGGATGCAACGAAATGCGTACATCATCCGTAAATAATGTTTGGGCCCATTGTACCCGGGTCCAATTTTCATATCTTCTTACCCATTGCGTGCACGTTGAAGTCTGTGGCGATATTCGAGGCGTGGTGCCCTGAATGGTCTTCAAGAACGTAGTCCTACATTGTGGAGTCGATTTCGAACAGTTTGTGTTGACACATTGACTCCTGTAGCCGCTCGAAGCTCCCTCCGTAAGGTGGTTGCTGTGCTTCTAGGTTGTCTCCTAGCGGACATACAGATGTATCGGTCTTGAGCAGCGGTTGCTTTGTGTGGTCGATCTATCCTAGGCTTATCAGCTATGATTTGTGTCTGCTGGAATTTCCGCCAAAGTCTGGAAACGTCACTTTGATTGCATCGCACCCCTTGAGCTACAGCGGCTTGTATCATTTGACCATTTAAAGTCACTATTCAAACTCGTATCTGCTGCTGAAATCGTGTGCCGTGGGGCATTGCTATATTTAAATTCACGGTAAAATTACTTCCTTTTTCAACTTGCACGCAATCAACAACAAAATTTTTCAACTGCACACAATCAGCTGAACTTCTCACAACTGATCAAAATCTTTTCTAACAAATAGTGAATGAATGAGCACATTGTCAGGAAAACAAATGTAACGCGTTTCAAAGGTCTCATACAAAACAAAGAAATGCTACAAAATTTACCGGACAAAGTTCAGATATACAAGAATCATGGAATATGCAAAACTTTTATTGACCAGTTTATATTTTAATTCAAGAGCATCAAACTCAAAATCTGTTAATTTGTGCAAGTCATTTCTCATAGAAGTAAAATCAAACTGGCCTTTCAGTAACGTCGCACTTCTGTATGCATGGATTAGCCCGAAACTTTAGTTGCGGCAAGTAATTCGAAAACGGAATACCAATTTTGCCAGTTTTTTTTTTTTTTTTTTAAATATTTTGCTAACACAGAGACCATTTTCTAAAAAATCACATTTTTTTCTTACTCATAAGATCTCCAAATATGTATTTCCCGGTGAATAACGAATTACGAAAGTTTAGCATGATCGCAATTTACCATCACCACCAAGAGAAAGTAAAGTAACATTTTGAAAATTCTCATTTTTCGTCAAATTGATTTTTTGCATATTCAGATATTTTTTTTTTTTTTGCAAATGGATGATCAATCAAATGTGCTGAAGAGTGGCACTTTTTATGGAAAGCCTGATATCATCCTTCCCCTCCGCAATTATTAAAAATGAATTTTCTTAAGGAAAATATTGACGAATAAAAGTCATAGATCCATATCTGTATAATAGGCAAAGTTTAAAAGGAAATCATTTGAGCCTACTTCCAGAAAATCGCCCAAAAAAAAAAAAAAAAAAAAAAAACTGAAAAAGAAAATTCATGGAAGATTGTGGATTTTTACTTATAACTTCCCGTGACGAATGGATCGTCGACCCAGATGGAGTATCAAGTTTGAATTTTGAGCGTTAATTTTTTTCATTTTTGGGTTTTACTGTTCACTGACTTACATCATACAGTTTTCCAAAAAAAAAAAAAAGTACTTTTTTCAAACCCCTAGGTATCTCAGAAAGAACATCTCTTTACAATCATAACAAGTTTCCAAAATTGTTTACAAGTTCCGCGTTATTCGTACTTCATTCGAAATTTTTGGTTAGAGATAGAAGAAAATTTGTTTAAGATAGGGAGAATAGTGTAATGACATGGCAAAGTCATTGACATCGGCAAAGTACACCACAGAATAATTTACAAAAGGTGAAAACAGTGACACTATTGGCCGCCGAAGGCCGCGGTCAACCAAACAAACAACAAAGCCTTTTCATCAATTCTCACATCAAAAGGCAGGCACCGCGATAAGTATGGCCACTAAATAAGGTCAGAAAACTACGAAGGTCGCACAAGGCCGCACACTAAGACGGATGTCTTGGTGTGAGTGTGAACAACAGTATATATAAACTCTATGATATACAACGAGAGGATTATTATATCATCTACGACCAAACTATACACGAGCAGCAATTCACAGTTATATTCAACTTATCACTCTCGTAGTTGTGCACTTTAGTTCGTTATTTTAACCATTCTAAATTATCATCTTCTATTTATTATTAAGTATTTTATTATAGTTATTAGTTACCATTTATCACGTTTAAATTATTGTTAAAATACAGTTTATTTTTATATAAAAAAACGTTTAATAATTCGAGCACTAACTTCCAAATCTCTCAAACTAACTTCCGCCCTCTTCAAGACATCTGCTACTCCAGGAATCACACATCAAACGATTCCATTACATCTAATATCTGATTCCATTACAATAGCAATATGCGTTTTTAGTGTGTTGTAGAAATGTACGTTAGATAAAAGAATGCAAATATGTCAGTGCTACTTTTTGTTTGCTTAAATTGGTTAGTTTTTCCAAGAAGATCGAGTTTAAATTAAGATTTTACCCTCTTAGATTATACTTAGAAGATGTTTTCGAAACACTCCTTTAAATGCTTTATTTAAAAAAAAAAAAAAAAAAATCATGTTTGAAGCAATATTGTGATCAAATATAACAAAGCCTGTATTTGACAGTCAATTTTCTTCGTCTTTCAACGAGAATATGTCAAAGGAATTTTGCATAAAGTTCTTTCATTGAAAGATTTGTATATAAATAAGTAAATTCTAGAAAAGCCAGTAACCATTAATTTTGTAATATCTCCTTTATTGGATTTATTGAAAAAATAAATTAGAAATGTAATTATATAAAACTATTATATATATATATATAAAGAAAGACTTCTTTCTATTATATATATATATATGATAGACTTCTGTTATATGCGGATGATACTACTCTCATCACAAGAGGTAAAGATCTGGAAGACCTCTTACAAGGTCCAGTAAGAGTCTTATTCAACTAGAAAAATGGCTACAAGTAAATGAATTGATTTTAAATAAAGAAAAAACATGCAGGAAAGTTTTTACAATAAGTCAAAAAGAAACAGACTCACCTGCGAAGTTTCTGGGAATAACGATAGACGCTAATCTCTCTTGGAAAAGCCATATATATAACCTCAGCAAGCAATTGGCCCACAGTAATTTTCCTGATTAGAAGACTCAAGGAGGTAGTCTCAAATGAGGTATTAAAAACTGCCTATTTCGGCTTGTTTCACTCTCGGATGGCTTATGGAATTGAGCTTTGGGGTGCCGCATCGGAAGCCAAGGTGATTTTCAAGCTCCAAAAAAGAGCAATAAGAACAATGCTAAAGAAAAAAAGCTCGAGATAGTTGCAAAGAACTATTTGGAGAGCTGAATATTATGACCCTGTCCTCTCTGTTCATATATATTAAACCTTGACTCGAACAATGGTAAAGATGTTCATAGAATTGATCAGTATGCTGTGTTTGTTGAGCAGCTCAATTTAATTGAGCAGCCACACATTTCGCACAATTTTTTGTGGAATAATGTGCTTTTTCCATGCTCTGAAATAGAAACAAGAAACAAACAAGGATTTTAGGAGCAAACAATATAACTACAACATTCGTAGTAAGTCTGATATAAACATACCTAAAACCAGGTTGGTCAAGACAGAATGTAGTCCGAAAGTAATCTCCGGAAGAATCTACAATCATATTCCAAGAGAAATTAGAGAACTGAGTGATCCAGCATTCAAAAAAAAAGCTGAATGGTTTTCTTATGAAAAGCACATTCTATAATTTGGATGAATATTTCCCAGAAAATTACAGTGTAGAACTATTTAAATGAACAGATATACTTAAACTGAACATAGAACGAATAGAATGTAAAAGATTATAAAGATGTATAAAGATATTTCTATATAAAGAAGTATAAAGGTCGCACACAGCCAATATCTATGATAATAAGTAAGAATGAACTAGTTTGTTTATAATGACGAGCCTCTTATATTTGGTAAATATGTACAGGCAAATAAACAAAATAAATAAATAAATAAATTTTATTTTGCGAGGTGCATTTAAGTGCGCTTTTTATTATCTATAAAATCATCTTTGTCTCTCCGCCTTTCACACTAGCAATAATTACTTTTTCTTACTCCTAGTAAAAGGAAATAATTATTTGTTGTGGTGGTTGGTTCCGCAGAGCTGGAAAGCATCAGTGCTTCATTTTGTGGTCATCGACCGGTTTCGGGCGTTCGCCAATCTTCAGGATGCGTTTGTCTCAGACAGTATGGTAACACAGACTTGCACAGAGCAAATTCAGTTTTACACACTGACAGGTATTTTTAACTGTATTTCAGAAAAAATAAATTAGAAATGTAATTATATAAAACTATTATATATTAATTTAATTAATTAAAGTATTGTTGGAAAATTTTATTTTGCGGGGTGCACTTATGTGTGCGCTTTTTATTATCTATGAAATAGTATAAAAGTAAAATACAGTTAAAAACACCAGTCAGTGTGTAAAACTGAATTTGCTTCTGTGCAAGTCTTTGTTGTCAAACTGTCTGAAAAACGCATCCTGCAGATGGGCGAACGCCCGAAACCTGTCGATGACCACAATACGAAGCCAGGCTACCACGGAAAATGTCTCTGGAAGTAATTATTGTAATCGTGTCAAATTTTTTACCGGATATTGTGAGTTTTCACCGGAAACTATTCCGTTTTCTTGTCCAATATTCCATTTAGGTATCACAATGGGATCCAACAGTACGTTACCTGACAAAATTTCTCAAACGGAAGTACTACTTTACTAAATGTTTCTTTTTCCACTTTTTTGCGATTTTTAAAAAAAAATGGCTCCAAACGATTTTCCTGAAACTTTTTTATATCAACTACACGTATAAACATCTACAGTTTTTATTTTAAACATTTCTCCGGGAAAATTCATTTAAGGGCACTTTTGAAGAGGGGTGAGGTTTGATTAACCTTTAAAGTGGTACTTCAGTTTATTACAGAATTCTATCATCTAAATAATATTATTTCGAATTAAATATGTTGTTGAAATTCCGAGTTTTGAAGAAAATTAGATGTCCAGAAGTGCGTTTTTAATTGAAAAGTATTTATTACTTTTCCGCTATTTTCTATAAAACGGCTACAACGATTTTCATTAAACAAATTATGTGAACAACAAATCTAACGAGTTACAACTTTTATTTGGTCGACTCATTTAAGGGTGCTTTTTTGAGGTACGGATGGAGTTATTTCCTCGGAAGTACTATCTTTAGGTTTATTCAATTCTACCATCTAGACAAAATTAATTGTTTCACACCTGATTTTTTTTTTTTTTTTGTTGGAATTATATCGTGTATAAAACCTCCTCTACTTGAAGTTGATTTATTGACATAGAAATAACATTACAATTAAGTTAGGAAATGTTCTTCGTTAATACTTCGCTAATACTTCAATTAATTACTCACTAGATACTGTTTTTTTTTTTTTTTAACAATACGCGAGTCATAGAAAAAGATAGAGATAATACATTTTAATTGAAATCAATTTGATTGGCAGTCTTTAATGAGGTGGTATATGAAATTGATAAATCCAACACAATCCAATAATATTTGAAAAATAATAGTGACACAGGATACTTCAGTAAAAATATATCATTTCTTCCGGTAAAACTTGTTTCTAATAAAGGTATCATTTCTTGTTTCAAGAAAAACGATCCAACAGCTATTGAGAAAATTCCAAAACCACGCAAAAAAAACTAATTCTGTAAAAATCGTACTTCCGTTTAAACGATTTTCTTCAAATTTGAAATTCTAACAAATGCTGCTAAGTTATCCTAATACTATTTGGGAAGTAGGATCATAACTTGAATTATCCAATCGTTGGAGCTGTTTTGGAAAAAATCGCGAAGAAAAAAAAAACATTCAGTAAAGTCGAATTTATGGTTGGTGATGGGTTTTGATCGAAACCAATTCCAGTGGTGGTATACCTAAACGGCCTTCACAGTTACTCACACAATATTATTAATGAACGTCCATGTTTGTTATGTGAACAAGTGTTATGAGTTTGGCATCAGAGATGTGCCAGATTTTTAAAATGGCCAACTATCTCACGATAATTGAAATCGGCCTCTCGCGAGGGCATTGATTAGGGAAAGGCCTCTAATATTCGACACTTACTATTCTTGTAATGTTAAAAAATTTCCACTATAAGTGATCAAACAAAGCAATGACAATCAATTCTTGAAATATCGCCTCACTAAAGGCACTTTTTAATTCATTTCTGTGAATGATGTGAGAATAATATAGACACTGTGGTTCCGTAATATCACAATTCCATCTTGATCATCTCTAAATTGATTAATTTTTAATCTGATCTGGTTTTACTTAACTTTAAATTAATTCGAAACTTAATTATGAATAGGAGAATAGGAATAAGGGGAATCAAAATTTGCAGTTATAGATATACTTTATTCACCACAGCATCAACGGTACAGAACAGTGTCGAAAAAATATTTCAAACTAAGTTCATATTTAAATTTATTTCTAGATAAGCTTACCTGAAGCAAAGACTCAGGCAAACAATTATAGTGGCCATATATAAGTGGGCTTTTTCCAACTTTTGATGTTCGATGTGCACACACACACCTCCAACGAGTTGTTTTGCCATGTCGTTATTTATGTAGTACCCCTCTCTACGCCTAAACTTATTTGCATTTTCTATTACAAATACGGCACATTTAAGGATATATAGCAGCAGGATAGTGTTAGAAAGCCAAATCGCGGAAATAGTCCTAATTCGCGACAACTTGTGTATCCTTTCTAACCTTGCATATTATTCTCACTACCTTCTTTTGAAACTTGAACACATTCATCACTAGTGGCGCGCTTCTCCACAACATTAGGCCATTAGTCATGATAGAATGGAATAACGCATAGTTAGTAGGCCGTCTTCAGTTCTTCAATGGTCAATATGTAATCAGTCGTCTCATCAAATAACACAAATATCTCAATCATTTTTCCTCAATTAAGGCACCATAATTTAATGTAGTGTTATAGCTAGATAAGGTACCGTGCATAACCTTACTTCTTTCAGTGAGAAAAGTAATTCCTGTGTTTTTGACGCGTTCATTATTAAAATATTTTCTGCATTGTATTTAGCCAACCGGTTTATCGCTAATTCAGCATGCTTATTTACATTGTATGGAGTTCTCATTAGTAGTGTGACCAATGCTGTATCATCTGCGTATTGTAATACGCAATTTAAATCTCCCTAGATATCTATCTGTAATCAACATAATCTAATAATCTGCAAAGAATTGAACCGTAAAGTGGGGCAATACGATGTCCAACATTCATAACAAAAAAAAAAAAATGTTTTAAATAAATTATCTCACAAAATTAGGCCTCTTGTTTTTTTTTGCTTGCTTCCAAGAAATATATCAAAGAGATGGCACGCTTGGTGAGTCTGTTGTACAATTAAACAGATATTAATTTTAAAATATATTATTTTACTTTGCGCAATATAATAGAATTCCTTTTTTCAACATGAGTGAAGAAGAGTTTTGCTTTTGTTAATTTTCATTACTGACAGCTTTTAGAAAAGTCTTAAAATCTCTCCTTTGAGATTCACAGAAGTAAAAAAGCAGAGAAACATTGAAATCTAGATATTTGTCTCTAAAGGCGGTACTGTAGATAAGGTAAAAGATATTTAAATGAGAATTTACGTACAGTTCAACCTTTAATGGACTACTTTATTATAGTTATCCTTTTCTCTTTTCCATTATAATGTATTTTCTTTCACTTCACTGAAACTTTGTGTCCATTTTTTTTTTTTTTTTTTTTTTTTTTTTCTACACTCCAGTAATACGTGGCAACGATTATCTTTTTTTTACAATGTTTGCTTATATTACACAATTATGTGTTTATGGTTTGAATTTGAATTTAACCATCTCCTTATTACTTTCTCTACTGCTATGTGTGGTAGATGTGAGAAGGAGAGTATTGATGATATAATTTAGGGGAGTGAAGAATTAAAAAATTACGTGCACTGAACGCTGTTGTAATTAAATGAAATATATAAACACTGCAAGGACATTACACTGGTTATATGTTAGATTGAGAATAAAGGTAGCGAGAATTATTAAGAGAGAGACAGACTGGCTGAGTATTAGAAAGTACGTAGAATGATGTTGACTGACTGGTGCCGATAAATGTCTATAAGGCCAGTTCGTCTCTATTTATATTGGAATTCTCCCTCCCTAGTTTGCCTAAGTAGGGAGTAATTAGTGTTCGATTCTTGGCTCCTGGGATCCCAGGAATCTTTAATGATTCGTATCCCATTCCAGCTGTAAAAGAAACTATTGCGATCGTTCTAATTTTCGGTAACGAATTCTCACAAGCTTCTGAGTCAAAAAAAAAAAAAGAAAAAAAAAAGATGTGTGTGTGTGTGTGTGTGTGTGTGTGGTCGGCATGACTCAAAAGAAAAAATAGCAAAAAGTTTAAGCTTGATATTTGAGTTTAAATGCTATCAAGGGACAATAAGATTTTGATCAAAATCGGAAGTACTATTTTATAAAATCGATATTTCCGTTTTTTTTTTTGCGATTTTCTCGAAAACTACTACAACGGGTTTTTTTCATTGCTACTCAAAATTTATTTCTACGTTGTATTCATTTCTTAAGGCTGGACTTAATCATGGATAAAATGATGGAAAAAGAGCTTTCTGATTTAAGGGTTTCTCTTGGGTAAAAAGCCTGATTATTCTTGAATTAAGTCTCCTAAATCATAAGATTAATAATGGATAAAACTGTGATATTTTGTTGGCTTATCTGCCAATGATTTTTGTTTTTTTTAAATTGTGCTAAAATCACGCACAAAGTATACAGAATTTGATAAGAAAAGATTTTGGCCCCATTACTTATAATGTAGAATTCTCAAATATATTATGTGTTGTACATCTTGTGGGTTGAAGAAGAAAATTTAGTATCCACGGTTACGATATATGTGGGTGTTGTGAAAAATGACTCAATTTCTGTTTTGAGGGGGATGGAAATGAGTTTTTCTCATGTCTTCATTCCATCGCCATTGATAGTACCATGCAGCCTCTACATTGGTAGCAAGGTAAGAGATCTTCTTTATTTGTTTCCTGTCGCTACTGAGAACAAGCCTGACATTAAGCGGTCTTAGACAGGCCGGTAAATGTTCTGTCATTCGTTGAGATGGAATTTATTTCATTTCGAAATCATAAATTATTTTTAAATTAAATGTTCAGGAAAAAAAATGTAATGAGTTTGTGTACATTAAGATAAAGAATCTGTCAACATCGGTCTTTATCTGGGACTTTACTCGTACATCGACAAAAGACTGAAATGGAATCCACACCAGACTTTAAAGACAGGAACTTAACCTATAATAAAAAAAAATGTACAGAT
This sequence comes from Triatoma infestans, assembly GCA_011037195.1. NCBI lineage: Eukaryota > Metazoa > Arthropoda > Insecta > Hemiptera > Reduviidae > Triatoma > Triatoma infestans. The sequence goes on along the minus strand of JAAEAF010003666.1, from coordinate 78,951 downwards.
CACTGAATCAAAGATCCAAACTCTCAATGAAAAACAAACGACTTGTTTACACTTCATTCATTAAACCACTCTGGACATACTGTATAAAACTATGCGGCACTAGCCAGCGCATCTCTTCATTCCAGTCCAAAGTTCTTATAACCATAGTCCACGCTCGCTCCTATGTTTCTCTCTCATACTAATCCCCTAGTACACCTTCCCGTACAATACCGGGTAATCGTTCCCGAAGTCTCAAAACGCAGTGGCATTGTGATCTGCTAACCACGAGTGTCAGTGAATAAGTGAAAATTATACAGCCTTTTGGAAGTGATACAACTGGATATTTCTCCCTTCTTTTGACCATTAATTTTTGTTTTTCATGAACTAATTGTCATCATCTGTAAATATAAAAATATTGTACCGTTTTTCCCTTTTAACTAGCTACTGCAACTAGTTTTAAGTGGGCCCATATAGATAAAATACTCTAAACTTCAATAAGACAAACACCAATTTATTGTTTTACACAATAAATTATAAATACAACACTTAATAATAATTATTAATTCACAGTTTAAAACTACAAAAGTTCACTTTTTTTACACTTTCCACAAACGTACACTTCGTTTGTAACTAGAAAAACTCTCTCAACTCTCTGTGGACCCACTATTTATACCGGTGGAGAAGTGTCTAGAATGTTGTCAGTTCTTCCAGAGAGAACTAGAGCGCGTCGCGAGCGCTTCCCAGCCGCTACTAAGAGAACTTGAGATACATGATTTCTCAAATAGATGGCACCACTGGCTGCGTTACAATATAATAAAACAAAAATCGGAGGTCCCGGGTTTGAGTCCAGCAGTGTTGCCATTTGCTTTTCCTATGAGCCTCTACAGCTCTTGTGAGCACTGAAAAGGACAGTGCTCTGAGAAGGCTCCGGACGACTATGTCCATAGATTTTTGACGCGTCTTAAAAAAACAAAAAAAAAAAAAACGAATCGAAAACTATTTATATAATAGTATTCATGTGGGTTTAATTAAAAATAAAAAATTTGAATCTCCCAATTGTTATAAACTTCTCAAATTTCGTAGAATATAAGTTAATTAAACAATGCTCAACAAGATATCAATTAAAATTACTTAATCTCAAAGGCTTCCAGATAGTGAGAAAAGGAAACCAAATCTGCCGGCAGCTTTTTTTTTAAAAAAGAAGTGAACAAAGAAGTTTGATTATATTGTTTTTCGTTTTTTTTTTACGATTGAATTTGGATCACATTAAGACTGATACTTCAAAGTTAATTTTAATATCAATTCCATCTAGAACTCAAGGAGAGGGATGGCTACTTGGCATCCAAATTCAGCAGCAGTCTACCAACTGATTTACTTCTGACAATAAACATTAATGAAAATAGTTTGACTTTCGTCTATTTAGTTGAAGCTTGAAAGTTCAGATTGCAGATTATTAGAACTTTACTCTAAAATAGTAGATATATACATTTCTTTGAACGCCCCCAAATTTATTGTGATAAAGTAAATTTGTGATTAAGTTTGTGGCGAGGAAACATTTTTTAAACCATCATTATATTAAGGGATTTTTACTTACTTCTGCAATAGAGGAAGTATTGCGCCCGTATGAAATTGTGGAAATTGAGTTCATTGGACAAAACATGTTCTAAAGCTCCACAGGGTAACTCAGGAGTACGAAAAAAAAATTAGCAAATGATCCGCATGTGTTTGTGACTGTATGAATACAATATCCAAAAGAAACGAAAAAATCGGCAGGAAACTCCAACTTGATATTCTGTTTAGATGACCGCCACCGCATTTGATAATAAGGTTTTGGTTAAAATAATTGATCGGTTATTTCAGTTTTTCGCGAAAACGACTCCAACGAGAATATCTTTAAACTTCGTATCATAAATTCTTATTATTTTTTGTGGGGGGAATATAATGGGTATGAGAAGGAGAGAAATTGGGTTTATAAGATAAATAAACTGGAAGTAAAGCTGTACACTGTATAATAGAAAAGTAACATAAACTGCCTGGACTTTACACGAATATATAAAATGGTATTGAGAGTTTCAGAGTGAATAAAGAGAAAGGTTGTTGACGCGTTGTGACTGCTATATGAACTGTTGAAAGACTTTCCCCTGTATTTAAATAGAGTATACTCTAGCCTGGCCTAAGTTTTGCGTGATACTCTCAGTTGTGTGTGTGTGTGTGTGTGTGTGTGTGTGTGTGTGTGTGTGTGTTTTTCTCTGCTATAGATCCCTCTCTTCGGCTCCTGCTACAGGGTATAATAGCAATATTAAGCTTCTCTCTAAAACACCATTTGAGAAATGTATTTATAATGTATGGTTCCACCACCTGTATTATATTAAATTACATAAGATGCATCCTTATAATACGAAATTTGAAGAAAATCCATTAACCGAAAGCGTAACATTACTTACAGAATTGGTTTTTTAGATTTTTTTTTTAAATAGAATTCTCTCAGAAACGGGTATACAGGGTGTTTACATTTAACTTAAAATGCTCACTTACTTAATAAGATGCCTCAGGAATGCATCCATCAAGACATGGATGCAGGACGATCAAGGGAATGATGGGTCAAACTCCAGGCCAGAGGCAGGCTAAAAAGTTTATCCATAGCCACTCGCCCAAGCTAACTGCGGAATTACTCCAATTAGGCCGGGCGGCCTGATAAGGATAGTAGTTGGTGTTCTCACTGGCCATTGTAGATTAAATAAGCACATGCATCGCGTGGGTCTGGCAACGGATATCCTGTGTAGGTTTTGTCAGGAGAAGAGGAGACGGCACTGCACGTGGTATGTCAGTGCGAGAGGCTGGTCTGGCTAAGGTACCGCCTCTTTGGTAAAGAGAAGCTGGTGCCAACAAGCTCAGCCAGGGCCCTCTCTCGGAGTATTAAGTCTTTAAGGCAAGCAGGACTCGAGAGGGTGCTGTGATGGCAGGTGCTCTGATTGACCACCTGGAAGCCCCCCCCCCAATTCCACAGTCCGGCTCAGGACAGGATCGGGGGATGGTCTCCAACTAGGGGGGTGCCACAATAGATCCTTGGGGTTTCGCGGTGGCGTAGGCTGAAGAGCAATTCCCCCGTTAGAATCTAAACTAATCTAATCTCTACTTAACAAGATATAATACTGTTCTTTTATTAGATATTTTTTCCCCCGGAAAAATTGATTTTTAGTAAGTTCTGTGGAATCTGTGAAGATAGAAAGTTCTGTGGAATCTGTGAAGATAGAAAGTGCTGTGGAATCTGTGAAGATAGAAAGTTCTGTGGAATCTGTGAAGATAGAAAGTTCTGTGGAATCTGTGAAGATAGAAAGTGCTGTGGAATCTGTGAAGATAGAAAGTGCTGTGGAATCTGTGAAGATAGAAAGTGCTGTGGAATCTGTGAAGATAGAAAGTTCTGTGGAATCTGTGAAGATAGATTTCAAATATAATTTGATTTTTCTTCAGTGCTATTGGGTACTGCCTTCTGAATTAGTAGAATGTAATCATTTCAAGTAATATCAGCCACGAGTACCGACCAGTATGTACACCCGCACACCATCTGTGTATTTCTGTTTGGACAATTGAGAAAAAATGTAAAGTTTAAAGACAATTTTCCAAATTTATGGTCATGAAAGGCGTCCAGAACCTTCTCAGTGCAATGCCGGCCACGGCCACCTGGACATTGTTTTCTTGTTACAAACAACGCTGGGAATAACTGAGAGAAATTTTATTGTTATATTAACTGCAGGCAAGAGAAGTATTTGGTAGTTAGGGGGTTTCTGGGCCAGGGGCTATGATACTAGTCTTGGGGGCTGCAAGAGCGCTGCTGCCATCATCCAAATCGATGACCTTAATTTAAGATATGAACTGAACATTAAGGTCATCGATGACGTCATCTTTATTAGTCATCGATTTGGATGATGGCAGCAGCGCTCTTGCAATCCCCAATACTAGTATCATAGCCCCTGGCCCAGAAACCCCCTAACTACTCTACTGTGCAAGATAAAAGATGGCCATTTTACGAAAAATAAAGAAAAGATTCTGTGAAAAGTGCACCAAAATTGGCAACATTAATACCAAAAGGATTTTTTTTTTTAATTACCTAGTATAAATAATAATAATAAATAAAATAAAAAATAATTTAGAAATATTTAAACTCACATTTTTAGTCAAGCAGCTCAAAGAGAATATTGAAATATAGTCAGCCTACTTAAGTCTGTTTAATTGAAATATAGTATCTACTTTTGAATAAATAAATAAATACTTTTTAAATAATACTTCGTTCCAGAAAAAAAAAAATTAGAAATCATTAAAAAAAAAAGACGGTAATAGCTATGTTAAAAAAAAAATAAAAAAGAAAAAAGAAAAATAAAAAGAAAGATAGAACCAATTGAACAAAATATTCCGTCTCATGCCAGTTCATCAATCAATGTTATCATTCAATCATTCCCATAGCCTGTGTGACAATTTCATTTAACAAAGTGCTGAGAATTAGAATATGTATTATGGTGGTTGGTTGATGAATCAAATATAAATTATTGGCTGATTTATTAAAAAAAAAAAAAAAAAAAAAAAAAGATTGGATCTCATTTTATATAATCTAAATACAATAATATTCATTTAATAAATATATTATTAATGAATATATTAATAAAAAATTGATTTAAAAAGAAAAAAAATAGAAATTTCTTGCTGAATAATAGAAATAATTAACCAGTTATTATTAATATCATGCAAATAATTAAGACTATAGCAATCTAAATCTCGACTCATCTAGGAGGAGCAGGGCATTATGTGCCCTCATCTGGAGATGATTTGAAAAACCGTTATTATATGTTATTTTATGTGGGCCTCTTAACTATTCAAACATTCAAGGTTTCCATGAATTTGGTAGTTTCGAGATACTAAACTGCTTTCCGATCAGTGCGCTAGATAACAAAGGATTTTTTTCCGGGTAAATTGATATTTGGGTGTTCTGCGTCGTGATTTAATTTTTTTTTTTTTTCTTTAACGCCTACTCAATTGGCTATTTCGGTCGTTAGACATCGCGCAGCCCCATAAATAATGGCCTTTGTTTTGGAACAGGTTATTAACATTCCTTTTTCCCACTTTCAGTGCAGCTAATGCGATGTTTATGATTCCATATCCCGCCTGACGTAGGGTTTACAAATGGGAGTTCACAACTCCTATCCTGCACAAGTGCTTTATTTAAATAGTCATGGCCGATGGCCATTTTAAAGCATGCGGCCACATATTGCCTTGGCAAGTCAATTGGCAGTCTGTTCTGAGGATAGCATAGGTTAAGCCTATTGCTTTTTGTTTAAGGTCCTTTAAGATCCAGACGCCATTCAAAAGTTTGCCATATGAAAGGAGGCCGGGAATTCAGGCTTGGACTTTTATACTCCCGCCTTAGCCAATTGCCCGGGGTATCCACTGCAACACTAGTTCTCGACCTTGATTTATCTCAGCACTGTGGTTATCGCTAGCTTCTATTGAGGTGATTGTCAGGATTTTGCCGCTTCTATTCCTCAAATAAAACGAAAAAGGTAATACAATTAATTAATTAATTAATTGTTTGTGGGGAGGGACCAAGCCCTATGCTATCCAAAGCCCTTCTACGCCCATATAACTACCCCAACGTTCGGAGCCTTCTCAGTGCACTGCCGGCCTCCGGACAGTGTTCTCTCGTTACAGACAACACTGTCCATCACCGGACAGTGAGCTGTAAGAGGCTCCTAGGAAGAAAAAAAATCTAAGGGCAGCAGCTGTACTCGAACCCGGGACCGCCGCATTGCTAGTCCAGCACGCTACCACTGAGCTAATTAATCCCTTCGCTCAAGGTAATACAAACTATTGTCCAATTCTCAATCTGTGTGGAGTTATAATAACACATTTTGTGATTTTTTGACATTTATCGATTTCTCTTAAAACAAAAAATCACTCATATAACCCTACACTGTTGGTCAGTAATAAATCTTAATTACACCGTTAGAAAACGCATAAAATTTCCTAAATGTCATGTCAATTTATTGATTAGATATTTAGAGAGAAACTGTAATTTTTTTCTTTTTTTTTTTTTTTAGTTTTGAAAATTAAAAATATCTGATATTAGTATTTTCTGAACATGTCTCCCCGCTCCGCTCAATTACTCTACTTTGAGCAGCAATTTCAATACCACAAATTTTATGACAAGTTCAACATTTAATAAAGTGCAAACCCTTGTACGTTGTCAAAGAGTGTCCGATGGAAATTACCTCGTATTGTTCCAAAAAAATGAGATCTGAGGAAAAGGAGGGTTTCAAATGACACTTGTATGTCCGATTTATTAGTTACTGTCTGTTATTGAAAAATAATGTGGTTGTTTTGTAAACTATGCTCTATTCATATGAAAGGTGAATACAGATAAACTTTGCCCACCACTAATGGTCCAGCTTGATAGTACAAATGTGTGTCTGTATCTATTTTTTTTTTTTTTTTTAAACAACCTTTAATTTGAATATTACATGTTATAATTAAATGCTTAATGGTAACTTATTTTATAATAGAGAATGAAGTATTTAAATGTACTTCGTAAGTCCAGTAAAAATGTCATAAACAATTTTTATTTATTTATTTTTATTTTGTTTTTAACAGGACGTGTTGTTTAGGTTTAGTCCTCTTAACCTACTGACTGAGCCAATCCTTCCATTTCTCCTTGTTCATAGCATCGGCTTCCATTCCAACGCGGTTCCCTTCCATCTGGTCCTAGGTCTTCTCATTCTCCTTCTTCTCTCATTCTTCAATCTCGTATACAGCTGTTGGTATTCTGTTATCACTCATCCTTAACAAATGCCCCAGCCATTTTTAGCCGTTTATACTCTATAGACTATAGAATTTTTCTTTTTTAACGTTTAATGCTTTTCTAATGTCCACATTTCTTACTTTTTCCTCTCCTAGATTTACCTGCTGATCTCTTCCAATAAGTCAAATTTCAGTGGATATCAAATCTATTTCTTTCTTTTCGCTACCTTGAATTTAAAATATTAAACTAAAATTAAAATAAATAAAAATAATATTAAAAAAAAAAAAACAAATCAAATTACTGTAAAAGACGTGTAATTTTTAAAATTGTAATTTTACATTGTGTACTTATAAATACGATCGTTTGTTTTTCATACAGTTTATATCATTTTTAATCAATTCTTTCTTTTATTTTCTTTATTTTACTTATAGTTATCCTGTTTCTCCTTTTCTATAATACTTAAGAAGGCGCTTGCTGTAACTAACTTCCTTCAGTGGGTCGGTGTTGTAGAAACTTGTATTCGAGACAGAGGAGGACATTTCGAACACTCTTTTTCTTCAATAGTTTTTTAAGAAAATATTTTTTTATTATGATTTAATAAAAATTTATTGTTTGGAAACAATATTTTTAATTTTATTTTTACAAAAATTTCTATTAACAAATCTGAACAAACAAGTGTGCTTTAAATAACCTTTCTTTACGTTAGACACTTTTTTAACAATACGAGGTAATTCTAACGGTCACTTTGACTGGTATCTGGAAGGAAAATTACATGGATTTGAAAGTTATTAAATGTAGAACTTTTTTTTGTGTAATTTGTGGTTTTGAAGTGTTCTCGAAGCAGAGTAATTAAGCCGAAAACATCTTCAGACTGTACGATATCAGACAATTTTCTTTTTTCCACCAAAAGTTCTATCAATTTTTCCCTCAAAATATCTATCATAAATTAACATGACATTTAGGAAATTTTATGCACTTACTAATGGCTTAATTAGATTTGTTATTACGCCAAACATGCAGTGGTGGTTGTGAACAATTATGAGTGATGTTTCTAAGGTGAAATCGACAAATATCCACAAAAAAAAAAAATCACAATGTATTATGAACACCCGGAGTAACGACATCACGTCAAAGAACATCCTGCATTATAAGGTACATAAAAGTTGTGCATAAATTCCCAAATTTGAAGAATATTGGTTTACCGGAAGTGTTAGGCTAAACTATTTATGGATAGTAATGTATAGATGCAATGTTTAAATAATGTAAGGTAATGTATAGACCAGGCTGTTCTAAAAACTGAATGGTGAAGTGTTCCAAAACAAAAATAGTATAACTTCTTTAAGAAGGGGGTCAATGATTACGAGTATTTTAATCCCAAAATTGATCATTTTTAAATACTTAATAGTGAATTACTATTATTCTATTCCATTCTACAACTCGGGGCCTCCAAAGAGGTTCAGCACTTAAACTATGGCTGGGCCTCCTGTGCACTCCGTGGAACTCTCCTCACATCAGCCTTGTATCATTAAGGAACGCCAGTGTTGAGGCAAGTGAAATTTTTGATCCCGACTTCGGTTCCAGAATGTAGATTGCCAAATTTCAAGAATAATCTGCGAGCATAATGCACGCACTCTCCAAGAAGGAGAAACGGCGGTTTCATCCTTTTGGTCGCATTTCCTGCAAAATTGATCCACAAAGAGACCCATATTTTGCAGATGTTTCCTTAAAAGGCAATGCCCTGCTATAGCTAGGGCAGTAATTCTCCTTAACTCTACTTTTGTTCTGCCGAGGATATAGGTTGTGCGAGACTTTAAAGGGCCCTCCAAGAAGATCTTAGAATCTATGTTTCCCTGTTATCAATTTTTCAATGGTCCCACAAGCATTTCTATACGAGATGCCGCAGAAACGCTCCGGACCAAAAGGCGGAATTACTATTATACTTAAGTGGATATCCGTCAAGGGTGTGTGCATTGTAATATTCTTAAAAACCTTAAAAACTATACTTGTTCGGATTTTTTTTTTTATTAAAAAAATTGTACCTGCGTTGTCTACTTTAGGAGAGGTTATGTAAGCAAATTGAAAATTCAGCACCTTCTATTTTGTTTGTTTGTTTGTTTGTTTTTTACTTTTTGTCGGTTTAACAAAATTGAACATGTTCAAACATGTATAAACATCTGGTTATCCTTTTTGTAAACAATTCTATAATATGTGTGCTTTTCTAAGAAAAATAAAAATGAAATAAAAAAATAAAAGAGAATAGAAAGTGTTAGAAAGAAAGAGAGGAAGACGGTGAGAATTTAAGAGAGAAAGATGGCGAGAACGACGTAGTGTGAGAATGATGGAGCCTAGAACGGATTTAAAGAAGTTAAAGCTTGTAAAGAGTAAAGGTTTGATTTTTACTCTTTTTTTGGTGTACCACTTCCATTATCACGGCTGAGATGGTGCCTAATGGACGGTGTTTTGCTTGCTGCTGCTTGTGTTGTGTTCACTGTTTACATTGTTCAAAGTCAACTTACTTTTACACTTCTTTTTCTCACTTAACTCATTCACTTACTTGATCCATCGTCATCCTTGGACTAGTCATAGAGGAAGATACCATTCTCTCTCTGCTCACTTGTTCACTTCACTACTTCTCCTAGACTAAACTTTGCTTACAGATAAAAAAAATTTGTGAAACTTAACTATGTTGAGCTTGTTTTTCTCTTGTCTTTTTTCTCTCTTTTTTAAATTTGTTTTCATGGTTTTATACTTTAGAAAGTATTTACAGAATGTTTTCTTATATAATATAGAAATATTCTAATAATAACTGTTACGGGACGAAGGACGTCTTTGTTGAGAAAATTTGCTAACTAACAATTGTTTAGATACCAGTCGTACCGAGCGCCGCCTTCGTACCTTCAAAGAATTCCAACTAACGCAGTAACCCCTCTGTCACGCCGTATATGCTTCGACGCAGAAGCTGGCGCTAACTATCTCTATCTCCCATCAAATAGTAGCAGAAATCATATTTAAAAAAAAAATACAATCTGAGAGTTTTAGGAAGTCGATAGATCAAGTTTGATGAGTTAACATGTCTACTAGATCAACCCTTGAAGAGTTCACCAACGGAGAAAGCGTTGCATCTCCTCTCTTGGTGCCTGAGCCTTTTTGCGCGAAGTCAGCGACCAGGTAATTCTTGGAAGTGATCAAGAAAGAGGAGGAGGTGGCGTAAAGATGCTCGTCTCTGGAACACTTTCCCGGGACTCAGGCAGGCCAAGATTTGTTTGGGAGGTTATATAACCAGGAAAAGTCCAAGGCCTGCATAAGTCTGAGTAAGAATAAGATCCGTATTCTTACGGGATTTCTTAAGGGGTACTGCTGATTCGGGGGGACACTTGAGGATAATGGGCCTAGAAGATGATGGCACATGCAGATTTTGTGGAGAGATTGAGGAAGCTTCAGTACATCTCCTCACCGACTGCGATGCCGTCATCCAAAGAAGATTCAATAGCTTGGGTTGTTACCAAGGTAGGGGAGGGTGAAATACCCACCCTAGAATCCTTCAGGACCCTGGGATTCCTTAGAAATCTCAACCTGGAGAGGGTGCTGTAGATGAGCAAGTTCACCTACGGCACCCGGAAGGGGTACAATAGATCACCCGATGGTCGCAGTACACGAACCCTAAAAAAAAAAAAAAATTAAACATTTTTTCCAAAAGAATGGAATTTACGGCGTAAAAATTTCAAGCGTTATTTTGATTTATTCAATTTGTTGGCCGGACAACTATCTATCTATTGTCCAGTAATGTAATCTTACTACAACAACCTGCCTGGTTAGTTATTTGTCCCCACAATAACTCTATATTTTATACTAGGACAAGTTAATACAATTTCAAATATTTTCAAAATTATTTCACATCTTTTTTTTGATCATCAAAGGAAGTGAATGAATGAATTGCTAGTTACGAAGTTTCTGTGCACGTATGCTCACAGCCAATGTTCAGATATAATTGTGTTTTTTGCTTTAGATTACTGGTGGAGATTGGACGCCACCGCAACCCCCTATGGGGGAGTCTACTGCCCTTACTTATACTGTGAAATAAGATTGCGTATTGTGTGTAAATATTTTTTAATAATAATTTTCTATAACTTCATTTTCTTTGTTTTTCCACGGTAATTTTCTGTAAATATCCATCAGAATTATAATTTTTTTTTTGTGTGTGTACATTATTCTATTGAAAGCACTTATAATTTGATTATACAGATGTTTTTATTCCCATTTATGAATACATTATTTCTTGCACAATAGTTTTTCCACTAAAATAACTCCCAAACATTCTAATCGGCTATATGCAGTATGTTGAAGTATTAATCTTGGTTAAATATTATTTTTAATAGTGAGTGATGTTGTAGTAAAAGGGAAAAAAAGAAAGAGCGTTGATGACGTAATTGTTAATAGAGACAAACCACTTTAAAGAAATTAATCCGTATTTGATAGAGCTCTCACTGGTTCTGGACGATGATTCTTGTCTGTGATGACCATCACCATAACAAACTCATAGACACATGTACTTTTGCTGGGTGGCTCGTTCTGTAATAGAACAACAACATAGACAGAGTGCTTCCTCTCGCTAACACCAGCCAATTGATATGGACACACACACACACACACACACACACAAAAGTTGTGCTGAGTATATCAAAATGTTTACACAAACCTTCATATGAATATTAATTCTGCAAACATGATGAATAATACATACACATACAGTATATATTGTAGTATATACTAGGGAGTTAAAAACAAACATTTTCTCTCTCTCTCTCTATATATATATGTATATATATATACTGATCGGCATAAAGTTGTTTATTGTATTATCAAATTTACATTTTTTTGTTGTTTTTTTTTGGTTTGTTTTTTATTAATCCATTCAGAGTTTATTGCTTCATCTTTTAGTTTTATTATGGAATAAATTTTTTTTTTTTTTAAATTTAATAATTTTTCAACATTTCAAATTGATTATAGTTTTTATCCAAGATTTATATGAGATTATTTCAGCACTGGAGATAGGGGAATTTATTATTATTATTATTATTATTTGTCTGTGGGGAGGGAAACCCTACGGTATCCAAAGCCTCACTGGGCCCATATAGCTACCCCAAGAAAAACTACAACAAAGCGGGATCTAATCCATCTAAGATTCACCGCATTCCGAATAAATCGGACAATAACCTTAAGCGGAAATAGCCTAAGCTCTTCCACAGACATCCTATTCCGACCAAAGTTCTCAATCTAATTTCCTCACAACCCAGGCAATCAATCAGTCATAAGATGGATGGGTGTTTCCTTCTCTGTCTCACAGACTCTACAAAATCGATCCGGCATGAGTCCCATTGTGTAGAGATGTCTCCTTAAACTACAAAATCCAGTAAGACCAATCAGATGCCTGAGAGAGCTCCGTGAAAAACACACCAACGTCTCTCACTAATGGCCTTGTCCGGACCTCCGATGAGCATTTTGGACTGCCGAAAAACCAACTGAGCTCATCCATAAGGATGAATGCTGTGAAGCTATCCATGTCTGGAAGCCTGACATACATGTGCCAGAAGACATGCCAACAGCAGGCTCGGGACGAGATAGGGGAATACTTTTTTTTAGATGTTACCCAGCTTTTGGTTCCTGCATTGTCGTCAAACTTTAAAAAGTGCCTCCCCCAATCTACTTTCTTTTTTTTTTGGCATTAGCTTCTTAAGCTATTTCTGCCATGCATTACATATATATATCCTCTATCTATATTTTGGGTAAACTTGATTAATATCCACCCCAGTCAAAACTGCCAGACCATTTAGCCTCAGTCCCATTAACATCCTTCATAATATCTTCATATCCTACATATTTCTCACATTTTCAACTTTTTAACCAGATTATCGATTCATATCAATAAATACATCCATACAAGCTTACATACCAATAAATACTCGCATTCCAATAAATACATTCATTCTAACCACAATCATTTCACACCTAAAATAGCATGGGGTGAAGTACTCGATATTCCTTGCACCCCTTTTTTTTTTTTAAACTAAGTTAAAATTATATACACTATTTACACAACAATCATTCTCCCATTCACACAGGTGCTGGGGTAGCCATTCCCTGGCTCAAACCCTCCCCTCCAAGAGAAGGTGGCTCCCAAAATTTTGAGGTCCCCTGAGTACGAAAATATGTTTTTATTTAACGTATGTGTGTTTACTTCTTCTTTGTATGTGTGTCAACAAAATCCGCCTCCCAATAAAACTTGGTAGATATTCCATTTAGGTACTACCAACATCTGTCACGAAGTTTTTGGACAAAAATTCATCAATCAGAAGCGCGACTTTACTGAATTTTTTTTTTCTTCTTCTTCTTCAGTTTTTTGCAATTTTCTCTAAAATTGCCCTTACTGATTTTTTTTAAACTTGGAATATTTTCTACACACATGAATACATTAAACAAGCAAAATATTAGTTGGCTGGGACCAAAAAAAAAAAAAAAAACTTTTCATCTTTAAAAGTTTATTCGACGTTTCGGACAATTTTTGGTTTCCTTCCTCAGGAATTGTTAAGTAACCATCGAGAGTTCTTTAAAAAATTAAAAAATCTGATGGGTATAATAACCATGGAAAAACGCAGAAGGGGAAGTTATAGAAAATTATTATTAAAAATATTTACGGTCTAGTAAGTCGCTTGAGTAGACTGTAACGTTTTTACTTTCTCTTACTCCTAGTAAGAGGAAGTATTGTAATCGTGTCAAATTTTCGATATCGAGTTTTCACCGGAAATATCCGTTTTGAGGTCCCCTGAGTCCAAAAAAGTGGTTTTTAGCGAATGTCTGTGTGTGTGTGTCTGTGTGTGTATGTATGTGAACAGCATAGCTCAAAAACGAAAAAACCGTAGAAAGTTCAAACTTGATATTACGTTTAGGTATCACCATGGGATCTGACGGTGCGTATGTGTCAAAATTCCTCAACCGGAAGTACCACTTTACTAGTTGTTTTTTTTACGTTTTTGCAATTTTCTCAAAAATGGCTCCGAAGATTTTCTTAAACTTGGTATATCAACTACACATACAAGAGCTACAACTTTTATTTGAAACATTTCTCCAGGAAAATTCATTTAAGGGCACTTCTGGGGGAGGGGTGGGGTTAGGTTTTCATCTTAACTGCTGTTTCAGTATATTAGACAATTCTGTCATCTAAATAATGTTAATTAGAATTAAATATGTTGTTGAAATTCCGAGTTTGAAAAAAAAATAGATAACCGGAAGTGCGTTTTTACTGAAATATAATTTTCAGTTTTCTGGTATTTTCTCGAAAATGGCTCCAACGATTTTCTTTAAACCAGCGTTGTTAACTATACATATAAAGAGCTACAACTTTTATTTGAAACTTTTCCCCTGATAAATTCATTTAAGGGGACTTTTGGGGGAGGGGGGTTATGTTTTTCTTTAAAATGCTATCACAGTTGATTATACAATTCTGTCATCCAAATTGAAATAACTAGAAATTAATATATGACCCAAATTCCGAGTTTCAAGGAAATTAGTAAACCGGACAGTTTTACTAGACAGTTTTTTTCACTTTTCGACGAATTTCATTAAATTTGGTACACAAACTATAAAATTTGTCAATTATAATTTTGAGTACTGGAGTAAGAGAAAGTTGTGTGAGTGTTTCACACCAGATTTTTTTTACTTCGTTTCGTTTTAGTCTTGTATGTGGGTTCCATGTCAGGCGTTTGTCTATATAGAGTCGTAAATATTTAATTGTATCAATGTATGGTAATAAGATTGGTTCATATGAACTGGGGAACAAATTCTTCTTTTTGATTTATTTTCTTTCTGAATTACATTTATATAAGAAGTTATAATTATAATTTTAGAATATTTAATGTTACACTTTTCATTGTAACAAGGTCCCATGTGTGTGTGTGTGTGTGTATGTGTGTGTGTGTATGTGTGTGTGTGTGTGTGTGTGTGTATGTGTGTGTGAACAAAATCTGCCCCAAAACTTGGTATTCCATTTAAGTACTATTACTGCATCCGACACGAAGGTTTTGTGTAAAATCAATCAATGAAATGCGACTTTATCAATAGGTTTTCGTTTTAGTTTTTCGCAATTTTCTTGAAAATGGCTTCAATTGTTTTCTTTAAACTTCATATACTACACACATAAATATTTACCACTTTTATTTGAAGTACTTTTCCTGGAAAATTGATTTTTTTGACGGGGGGGGGGGCTCTAGGAAGTAGCAACGTTAAGCCTTCCTCTAATAATTCACTTCAGATACTACGAGTGTTTTGTTCGTATGTATCACCTATAACAAGGTATATTAACCAGCCTCGCTAGAATTCTAAATTTAAAGAAATTAATTATCCGGAATTACGATTTTACAAAATTGGTTTGTTTCTTCTTTTTTTTTTTTTTTTTTTTTTTTGTAATTTTCTTGACAACGGCTATATGGAAATTTGGAATTCCAACTGCTCAGATATAAATTCAATAGCTTCTATTTGAAATATTTTATCGCAAATATTGTAATCTTAAGAGTGTTGTTGAGAACCTGTCAATTAAGTTTGCATTTAAATTGCTACTACAAGTTTTGTTAATTGAGATAGAACCCGCTGCCACCACACAAATTACACTCAGGTTACTCTCGTCTAACCCCTCTACCTCCCTTTTTATTTTATGGCACGCAATTAATTATTTTGTAAAAACCTCGCAATTTTAAAGAAAAATCTCTAAATAATTATTACAGTAAGAGAAAAATCGTGTAAGTATTTTTTACACTTAATTTTACTGCTACTTCTCTTGTTATGATGTGAACAAGAGAAGTGATTAAAAAAAAAAATTCTGGTGTGAAACATTCACACAACTTTCTCTTACTCCAGTTTTCAAAAAATTGAAATTGACAAATTTTATGGTTAATGCAACCACATTTAATGAAATTCCTTGGAGTTAGTCGAAAACTAAAAAACTATTTGGTAAAAGCGTACTTCCGGTTTACTAATTTTCTTGAAACTTGGAACTTTAGCCATCTATTTATTTCTAATTAATTTGATTTGGATGGTAAAATTGTATGATCAGCTATGATAGCAAGAAAAACACCTCCCCTAAAAATGCCCTTAAATGAATTTTTCCAGAGAAATATTTTAAATAAAAATTGTAGATCTTGGTATGTTTAGTTTATATACAAAGTTTCAAGAAAATTGTCGGAGCCATTTTTGAGAAAATCGCAAAAAAAGTGAAAAAAATCATTTAGTAAAATGGTACAGTAAATGCACCTCTCCGGTCATCCGATTTTTTCAAACTCCGAATTTCAACATCATATTTAATTAACAATTATTTAGATGACAGAATTGTATAATCAATTGAAATAGCACTTTAGAGGAAAACATAACCCCATCCCCTCCCCAAAAGGTGCCTTTCAATGAATTTTCCAAGAGAAATGTTTCAAACAAAAGTTGTAGGTAGCTCTTTGTATGTGTAGTTGATATAACAAGTTTGAAAAAAATCGTCGGAGCCATTTTTGAGAAAATCGCAAAAAAGTAATTAAAAAAAAAAAAAAAACTAGTAAAGTGGTACTTCCAGTTGAGGAATTTTGACAGATAACTTACTGTCAGATCCCATGTTGATAACTAAACGGAATATCAAGTTTCAACTTTCTACGGTTTTTCGTTTTAGAGCTATGCTGTTCACATACAACACACACACACCACACACACACACACACACACACACACACACACTCTCACACAGACCACTTGCTAAAAAAAAAAACACTTTTTTGGACTTAGGGGACCTCAAAACGGATATTTCCGGTGAAAAACTCGATATCGAAAATTTCACACGATTACGATACTTCCTCTTACTAGGAGTAAGTGAAAGTAGAAAACGGAAAGTTGAGGAACTGATCAGTTATGTTTTACATATCGAAGGACTGGAAAAGTAATATTTTCATCTGACGTAACTGGAAGCATCAATTTCAAGATCTAATATTATTTTGTGTTTATTTGTTTTTTTTGTTAAAGAAATCTGTGTGTTTACCGTTCTTTTGTATGTTTCTGTCTGATATTCTTGGCATAATATTATTTATTCTTGAAGAATTTAAAAAGATAAATGCCAGGGAAAAGATAAATGCCAGGGAGATTAAGGGAGATAAACTTAATGGATTTTATCGAACACATTATATTGCTAATGCAAATAAAAAGAACCACCTTGTAGTATCTGAGGTCCTAAAGTAGTTTAATCCTAGACGCTAATTATTTCAGTATAGATTATACAGGCTAAATACATAGAACGCTTTCATTAAGCTCTTCAAAAGACTGTTTGATAGAATTAAGGGATTTTTAAAATCTCTCCACAACTTTCTTCATTTATCTACTTACTAAAATTATATATTCGCCCTCACTGAGAAAATAAATATCTTAAAATTCAAATTTGGATTAACAATTTTTTCCGTTTAATTTTCTTTTACGAAGAAACAATTCCAATTTAAAGAATATGGTACCTGAAGAAGTTATAGGCATAGTACAGAAATGAATGGAAGTGCATGATTCTCGCACAAAATGAAAATAAAGGGAAAAAGTTTTTCTAAATAACATTCACCAAAATATATACGTATATCTAATATAGAACCCGGGGCCTCCAAAGAGGTTCTGCACTTAGAACACAATTGGGCCCATTGTGCACCTCTAAATAGTGTATATATATTTACAGCTATTAAGAAAATTTGGTAATTATCCCATTAAGAAATCCCTGAAGTGATTACACTTGACTCTACGTATGTAGAGATACGCTTCCAATTCAGCAACCTTATACATCTGGAAACATAGGAAGACTTTAGCTTGGATTCAACTAACAGCTTCATTAATGATGCTGCAAATAGAGCCATCATTAACTTTCATATACTTCATTTTTGTGGAGTTTGATGGAACATTCATTTGTAAAATGATCCATCTTTCTTTCTTATTATGAAGTATCTGCCCCAATTATTCTTTTCAAAATTTAAAAATAAATTTAGAAGTTTCCTCTTTGTTTTTGCAGTTGCTGCTTCTGGGCAGAAAGGACATATCCTTTGCAGGGTAAATTGCTGCGAACCAGCTGATATTTCAGACATGTCCAATTTCCATGCCGTGTTCACTTTCATAAGATCCAGTCGGGAGTGATGTAGAAAAGATGGGATGGGAATACCTATAAGAAGCATAAGATTTGATAGGTGAGGGGATGGGAAATGGAAAAGGTAATGGAAAGGAAACCCTTGGACTAAGGCCAGAATGATTTATATGATAATCCATAATAATAATTGGTTATTCATCGTGGTCAAGCCTCCACGAACGCCTAAATGAACTTATTACTATACGGTGAACCATCGTACCCAGATATAGTCCGTTCTTTTGGAAGACAGCGTTTCGATACCGATATATATATATATATATATATCGACTCATGCCTCCGCGTGACCTTCTTCCTAACCCTAGGAAGCCGCCTGAGCCAGTATTCCCTTGGAAATTTCCTGGACTAGGACTATCTACCAAGTAGGGTTTTTGAATCAAGCTAGGCTGCTAATCAGGGGCTATTGACGTATTTGTTGTGGTGGTTGGTTCCGCAGAGCTGGAAAGTATCAGAGACATTTTGTGGTAGTCTGCTTCATTTTGTGGTCATCGACCGGTTTCGGGCGTTCGCCTATCTTCAGGATGCGTTTTGTCAGACAATGTGATAACACAGACTTGCACAAATCAATTGTGTGAGTGTTTACACACAAGTTTATACTCAAGTGTGTATAAACTGAATTTGCTCTGTGTGCTGCAAGTCTGTGTTATCACACTGTCTGACAAAACGCATCCTGAAGATGGGCGAACGCCCGAAACTGGTCGATGACACCACAAAATGATCAGGCTACCACAAAATGTCTGATGCTAATGACGTACTTTAATCTCCAGATATTAAAAGTTTTTTTTTAATCCCTGAGTTTAAAAGAAACGACAGTGCTACCAACTTGCAATTAAGTAAATTTCAAGGTTTTGCATAAATTGGTGACATATGTGGGTGTGGGTCCGCAATGCCGGATAACGTCTGGTATTTTATGCGTCGTAGCATACTTATTCCATATGTTCCTGACCGGTTTCGGATTTTTTATCCATCGTCAGTGTAAATCTATTGATTTCGTGCAGAGAGTTCACTTCAACGCAATGTTTCTGTTACACTCACACTTGTTGGCTATATAATATATTGGGAGGTTATAAGGTTATGTTACTGTGTGTGTGTGTTTAATGACAAAATGGAATTATTATAAATTATGATTATACATTAGAAAATAGTGTATAATAAATACCATGTTTTGAAGGATACTTTATAACTAAATTTTAATAATGGTGTTAAGTATGCTCAGTGCTTTATCAAGACATTTTTATTAGGTGTAGGGTGTTAAGAATTTTCAGGAGTAATATGAATAAAGTTTGAAAAAAGGCAATGCAAAGTTTATGGTCAGTCAAAAGCTTGTCACAAGTAATAAATAAATGTGAATTCCAAGCAGTACCCAGCCTTTAATGCTATTCATTACTAAATGCATACTACAACAGATAAAATACCAGACAATTTATTATAATAAAAGTAAAGTAAAATTTCTTAAATGAAATATTTGTTTTAACATTTTAAAATGAATTTAACCAAAAAAAATTAAATACCAGAAAACATATTTATTCTTATCTGTAACCTGATGTTCTATAACCTTTCTGAAGGTAACTTTTTCCTTTCTGTGGACATCCCTTTTAAATGGACATCATTGTCTTAAGGTTTCCTTACATTATATCCTTTTTTTTTTAATAGTTTTTACTGTTGCGGAAAAAATTCTCTTTCGAGATGGATCCCCATTGAAGGGGCAAACTAGAATATGTAATACTATCGCTTTACTCTTTTGTCAGATAAATATATTTTATTCCTCAATTATTTAAGTGCATTAGCGATATATCTGAAATTATCTCTGCTTAATTTCAGCTCACTATTAGCCTTTTACTTTTTCGAAAGTTTTTTTTTTGTTTTTTTTAACAATAAAAATCCCTGTAGTAGGTATATTGAATTCAATAGAATATTAATACAACACTGTGCCTAGTTAGGGTGGAAGTTTTTAGATATAGCTTGATGACGAACTGACTAAATTATGACATGCCTATTTGATCTGATGAACACAAAAGCCTGCCCAACTGACTTCACAACTAACTGGGAACTTCCTCTGTCTATATGTTTTGTCATTGTTATGTGGCTCTTCTCTCCTTTACTATGTTTTGCTTCCCCTTGCCGTGGTGCCGTGCCGGCTACAGGCTCCCCTTTCTTTGTCCCTACTCCTCACACTTATTATACACTATTCTTCAATGTTGTAATAATATATAAATATATATATTTTGTCCATAATTTATTACTATATTAAACATATATTTATTGTAATTTATTACATTAAAAGATACTTGGATGAACCAACCTTCAACCAATATAGGGAAGATTTTGGACGACCCAGCCTTTAAAGCTATTCAAGCAAGATAGGAAAGATACTTTACTACGGAACAACAACTACAACGAAACTATAGAATATATATATAAAATACACGGTCCATTACTAAGCATTTATTCCATTCATGTTGTTTATTATCCCATTGTATTCCAATCACAATAATAGTTGCAGAAATTGTTTTGTTGTTGTCTTTCGACTTGATTAATTTATTACTATTGTTTCTTTTGTAGTTTTTCTATTTAATTCTTTGTAATATCCATATCTTTTTCTATTTCCGTATAAATCATGGAGTTAATAACTTAAAGCTAGAGAGGATTTTAATAAATGATTATTATGTCAAAAATTTTCTACCTGTCGAAACGCTTTTTTCTTTTTTGTAAAATTAAGTTTAATATTGATCTACCTTACGACTTTTTATTATAATAAAGTATCTATCATTCGACCAAGAATCCTTTCAAAAATCACTACGAAATAACTACGGGTGGTTTGAAAAGTTCTCGGAATGTACTAGAAAGAAGTGTCTTACCTCGGTGGAACTGCTTTTATTTTTCAACATAGTCTCCCTGTAGACTAATGCATTTGGTCCAGCGATGTTCCAATTGCCTTTATCCCATCTCGAAAATGAGATTCCTCCAGGCCTGCAAAGTACCTCTCCAATTCGGCTGTCAGTTCTTCCGTTGTAGGAAATCTCCGTCCACCGAGGAAAATTTTCAGCTTGTGGAAGAGATGAAAGTCTGATGGTGCCAAATCAGGTGAATAAGGTGGATGTGGCAACAATTCGTACCTCAGTTCATGAAGTTTTGCCATGGCAATAACACTTGTGTGCGGGCGGGCGTTGTCCTGAGTAAAGATGACTTTCTTCCTTGCCAAACCAGGCCTTTTTTCGCGTATCTTTTCCTGTAGTTGGTCTAGGAGGTTTGCATAGTATTGCCCCGTAATTGTTTGGCCAGTAGGAAGATAATCTATCAGCAGAATGCCTTTTGCATCCCAGAAAACTGAGGCCACATGACCTTTCCGGCCGAACGTACTGCCTTTGCTTTCTTTGGTGGTGGTGACTCAGCATGTTTCCACTGCTTTGACTGCTGTTTTGTCTCTGGGGTATAGTAGTGGACCCAAGTTTCATCTGTAGTCACAAACCGGCGCAAAAAATCTTGTTGGTTGCGCTGAAAACGGGCCAGACTTTGTTCGTTTATGGTCCAATGTCAAGAGCCGCGGCACCCATCTTGCCGATAATTTTTTCATTCCCAATTCTTCGGTTAAAATGTGATATACCCGTTCAGATGACATCCCTATAGCTTCAGCAATCTCTCGCACTTTCAGTCGACGATCCTCCATGACCATTTTATGCACTTTTGCGATAAATTCTGGGGTCGTAGCACTTTTTGGCCGTCCACTACGCGGATCATCATCTAAGCTCTCCCGATCAAATTTAAACTCGCTGGTCCACTTGGCAACAGTTGAATATGAAGGAGCAGAGTCCCCCAGTGTGTTCTGAAAGTCAATTTCCTTTGCTTTCATACCTTTCTTTACAAAGTACTTAATCACTGCTCGAATCTCAGTTTTTCCATTGTCACAAATCACTACGCAGGAAAAACAACAAAGAGTCGTCACTACCACTCTCCTGCAGCAAGAGCACTGACGCGCCACGTGTTCACTCACAAAGGATGTGTGATTATTGCGCGGGAACCTCGTTGCTCTAGCACTGACATCTAGCGGTGATTCCGAGAACTTTTCAAACCACCATTAAATTGCTTTATCAGAATCTGGTAAGCCTCTGTATTCGTTTAGAAGAAGTGCACTATCCTCTTTATCAAGGATCAAACCCATGGGCCTTCTACGAACACACTTCTAGCCAAGCTTTTTTTAACATTAACACTATCCAGTTCCTAAATAGTAAACCCAAAATCTGTAGAGGTAATTAATGTGTTAGTCCTTATGGATTCACTTTACCCTTCCATCCAGGTATCTGTCTAAAATTGATCAACGGATTTTTGGTGGATGATAGAAACATAATGTTAAAGTCATAAATGTTAAACTGTCTACGCGAACTTGATAATATTATACTGACGATAGATGAGAATCCGAAACCGGTTGCAACGGATAAAATCCCAGATGTTATCCAACATTGCGGATCCATCCATATAATCAATAAACAAATCTATTTGTTTGTTTTTGGTTATATAATTTATATCAATGATTATTTAAACCAATCTTGTATAGAATTATGTTCCCAAATTCTTCAACTCTCATTTGCTATTATAATTTGCTACCAAAATGTCCGAAAACAAAAATTGTGATTCGCATTCTTCTTCAATATAGTATTGGCAAGAAAAATTGAGCGCCAGCCAAAGAAATTTATGGTTAGGAAAGAGTGAGGTTGGTGAACCAAAATAAAAGGAGGATCTGGATGCAACCATTCGAGGAGAACCATGAGTAGGGGGTCTCAAACGCTAAGATGAGGCGCTCTTTTGAAAGCGGGATTTCCGGAATTTATGTTTAAAAACAGATCCTCATGAATTGCCAAAGCAACAAGCCAAACAGCCATGTTGTTGTATGCAAAACTTTATTCCAAAATCCAAGAGATAACATGGAATACAATAATTACTAGTGATAGAAAGTAGATAATGCCTGGACAATCCAAACAAGTAGGGTATACTGTTCGTATCTCAGGCCCCCATATAGTCTAACCAGATTAGCAAAGATCGGTTCGGGAAAGAAAAGTCAAGGTTTGCATTTGGAACTTCAACCAGACATTAGAGTTGTTGATTGAACATTTATTTAGAGTCTATGAACTCTTAAAAGCAAGATATCTCTTTTTAATTAACTGAAATAAAGCTATTCTGACAAATGATTAACGCTCCCGCCCGTCGTTTGCATTTGCTCTAAACACAATTTGCAAAATTGGAGGGAGTAAGCGTTTTGCCTTACCCTGCCTACAGCCTCCATATTGTCACCATCTGATTACGTCTTTTCCAATCTATGGTTCATTTTCTCAATACTTGCAGAAGGGTGGTTGAAAGTTATAGAAAATGAAGGTTTATATTTTAAAGAATAAGAAGAACGTAAGCTTGTTTCAATTACTTAAAAAAAAAAAAAAAATAGTTATTCTGTGTCAACTGACAGGGGTTCTTACACACTCGCCAAACATACACGTCAAACTGGATGAGAGTTGTAAAAAATACTTCGCTCATGAGCTAAATATTAGATTTTTTTTCTGCAAACGTATTAAATTGGTTCTTTATTTATGTGAATCGAAAAAAATGTGAAAAAGTGCAAATACTGAGTTGGGTTTTTATTCTAGTTAAATACTCCCTCTTTCTATAAGCTTTCGTTCCGTTTTGTGTAACCTCAAATCTACTGTATGTGGAATTTGTTTTGATCTTGTTTTCGTGTATTGTCGGTAGGTGTCGGTCTAATTAGAGTTGAAATTGTTACTTTCACACACTAGTGAGAAAAAGTAGTGTGAACCAGTGTGTGTGAAATTTCTTCACTTAATTTAGTGTAATAATCGTCACATTATTCAAGTTACAGATTTTTTTTTTCCTGTTTGACAATCCATTTCCGGTGCCTAAAATTTCATTCCTTCTATTTTTTTCCTCCATACTTCTTTGATTTTCCACTGTCCTCTTCTATATTCTTCTCTCGCTTAATATTTTGGACTTGTTGCCCCCCCCCCCCAAGTAATGGCTGATCTTCCCGTTTTCCTTCTTCCAGGCGGTATCCAATCCATAATTTTCTTTGGCAATCTTTCCTTTTTCATTCTTTTTGTGTGACCGTACCATATTAATTGCCTCATTTCTATAAATTCCACAATTTGAGTTCTCTGGACTTTCATTTTTCTTCTCAACACTTCATTACAGATTTTTTTCTTTCCTCAATATACTGGCAGAACGCCGCTAAAAGCCCCTCTCTAATGCCAATGATTTTGCCCTCAATTTTGATGGAAGCGTCCAAACTTCTGACCCATAGGCTATGATGCTTCTGATTATCGTTTTAAAAATTCTATTTTTAGTGTCGGCTGTAACGTGTTTATCTCACAGAATGCCATTTAATGTAGAAATTGTCCGATTACCCAAGTTATCCTTGATTTGTGATCTCTTTCTTCTTTTGTAATTTTCACTCGTAGATATTTATATTCTTCGTATGGCTAATTGTTCCCATTTCTTCTTCCAGTAGCAGGTCCGGACTTATTTTTCCTATACATTTATTCATGTTTACCTTAAGCCCCCCAGTTATTATATTCTTTTAGTATTTCCTTGTCTGCGCGGCAGACACCCAAGGGAGAGGTTATCTTATAAACAGAATTAAACAGAGGTAAAAGAGCAGAATTATCTCAAATAGAAGAAGGATGAGACTTATCCTTTGGTGACGGTGAGTGGTAAATCGAAGTGATGATGAAGTGACAGGCGGATTGAGAAAGGAAGATATGGCGTGTGGGTGTCTGTGTATGTGTGCGTTTGGGTGGGTGTGAGTATGTGTGTGTGTGTCGAAAAGAGGAATTCAGGTGAGCGGAAGGGAATTGGAGGGCTCCGTAGAAGCAGGTGACGCTGCTATTGAAGCGGTGGGATGGTGAATCCACTAAGGCGCAGGTGATATAGTCTCGTGAAGGTGATGGCGCGTAGAGATGAGTCTTATTACTCACCGAGGAGTCAGTATTAATTAACACGGCGAATAGGCGCGTATAAGGCGACACCTTAACGGCGAATTAACGCGATAACATAAGCAGGGCAACAGAAGTAGAGAACGGCACAAACACTGTTGTCCAAGCGAGATATAGAAGACAAGTGAAGAAATTGTATAGGAAGAGAACGTTTGAAGGGTGTGGGAAAATATGTAAGGCGCGAACCCCGAGAGATAAAAGGCGCCGATAATCCCACCACCAAGAGAGAGAGAGAGTGAGAGCGAAGTAAAAAGGCGGGGAGGCATGGGAAATATGCGGGCGATGAAATAATAATTTAGAAATAGCGAGGCAAAGTTAATCCCTCAAAGGCGCCGCGACCTAACAATCAGAATAGTCTTGAGCTAAAATCAACTGGTCGTCGGCAAATTGTAAACTACGAAGCATGTCCAGTAAGTAAGTGTACTGAATTTTTGTAGGTTACAAAAATTTTTATTTGAACCAAAAAATTACCTGGTTACATTAGTACATATGTAAGCTATTTTTCGACATAGTCACCATTCCTCTCAATGCAGGTGGTGAACCGGGGTATTAATTTTTTGATGCCTTCCTCGAAGTAGTTTCCCGCCAACCCCTTCGTCCACTTCTCCACCTCCCCTTCACCTCCTCGTCGGTTGAAAACCTTTTTCCACCCATGTGCAGCTTCAGGGAGGTAAAGAGATATTAATCTGAAGGTGCTAGGTCAGGGGAATGCGCGGGATGGTTCAGGACATCCCATCTAAACGAGGCAAACAGTTCCTTCGTGGCGTTGGCCGTGTGTGGTCTGGCATTGTCGTGCACCAGGCAGACTCCCTTTGTCAGCATGCCTCTCCTTTTGTTCTAAATCGCCCTCCGCAATTTTTTTAGGGTCTCACAGTATCTTGCAGAGTTGATGGTCACCCCTTGAGGCATATATTCAATTAAAATTATGCCTTGACAGTCCCAAAACATGGATGCCATGATTTTCTTGGCTGAAATTGTGGTTTTGAACTTTTTGGCGGAGGGTGAAGAGGTGTGACGCCACTGTTGAGACTGCCTTTTGGTTTCAGGTGTGTAGTGTGCAACCCAAGTTTCATCTCCAGTAATGATGGAGCGGAGAAATTCATCTACATGGAGTTTGTAGCGTCTAAAAACGCTTGCCCGGCAACAAGTATTTCACACTTGGCGGGAGATTGGATTGACATTTTTCACGAAACGTATTGTCGCGTCGAAGTTCTCAACGTACTGACCTCGAACCGGTCTCGTTGCGGAGGAGAGGAATCAGGCTACACGACAGTGTAGCCAACATGTCGAAAACAAAATCCCTCCGGCCGTGAGAGCCTCAGTACTCTTACTTACTTGACATGCCTCGTATAAGCAGTGGTACTACCATCTTTTTTTATTTCCATGTTTTTTTGCATTTTTTCTTCCGTACTTCTAGAATTTCTTTTGATTTCCATGTTTTTGCATTTTTTCTTCCGTACTTCTAGAATTTCTTTTGATTTCCATGTTTTTGCATTTTTTCTTTCGTACTTCTAGAATTTCTTTCGATTTCCATGTTTTTGCATTTTTTCTTCCATACTTCTAGAATTTCTTTTGATTTCCATGTTTTTGCATTTTTTCTTCCGTACTTCTAGAATTTCTTTTGATTTCCATGTTTTTGCATTTTTTCTTCCGTACTTCTAGAATTTCTTTTGATTTCCATGTTTTTTTGCATTTTTTCTTCCATACTTCTAGAATTTCTTTTGATTTCCATGTTTTTTGCATTTTTTCTTCCGTACTTCTAGAATTTCTTTTGATTTCCACGTTTTTTGCATTTTTTCTTCCGTACTTCTAGAATTTCTTTTGATTTCCATGTTTTTTGCATTTTTTCTTCCATACTTCTAGAATTTCTTTTGATTTCCATGTTTTTTGCATTTTTTCTTCCATACTTTCTCTATATAAATTTTAAATAGTGTGGGCGTTAAACAACATCCTTGACGCAATCCTTTCGTCACATGGAAACTAGAAGACAAAATATTTTCCTATTTTTTTTACCTTAGACATGGCATTTTTGTAAAGTCACTTTATTGCCGTTACTACAATTAGATTTATGCCTATTTCATTAAAGCTGTCGAAAGCTTGCTTTAAAATTTTTATGCACAAAAATATTTGTAAGAACCTTGTATATATAACCTACCCATTAGATTGTAAAATCTACCATTTTTTTTTTTTTTTATTCACACCCTTCTTTGTAAATATCGTGTCAATGTTAAAACTTGAAAATGGACTGACTGCTAGATAGAAAGCTTGTTTATTTTTAAAATAACTAACAATTTTAATTCACAAAGGAGTTTTTTTTTTTAGGTCAAGTAATCCTCGTGATACATTAATATAATTTTTATAAAGCTCTCTACCATATATCCTCTACTTTTTATGAGCGGATCTGTTCCATTTCAATAATACGAAGTTTTACAGTTGACAACACTTAAACAATATGCATAGGATTTGCATAGATAATTGATATAGACAAAAAAAAAAAATATGTTATTATTCGTCTTTGGGGAGGGATTAAACTCTACGCTAACCAAAGCCTTCCTAGGCAGCTCTATTCCTACCCAAATACTTAGTTCAACCTGTGCACACATATTGAATTCAAATCTCAGATATTTATATTGTGGTGATAAAAATACTGGCTTTCAGCTGTTCCAAAGTTATATTTTATAGATATAATAATTTTTACTTTCTCTTACACCTAGTAAGAGTAAGTATTGTAATCGTGCCAAATTTTCAATATCGAGTTTTCAACGGAAATAACCCCGTAGTGAGGTCCCATGAGTACAAAAAAGTGGTTTTTAGCAAATGGTCTGTGTGTGTGTGTACAATGTGAACAGCATAGCTCAAAAACGAAAAACCATAGAAAGTTGAAACTTGATATTCCTTTTAGGTATTACCATGGGATCTGACAGTAAGTTATCTGTCAAAATTCCTCAACCGGAAGTACCACTTTACTAGTTTTTTTTTTCTTCTACTTTTTCGCTATTTTTTCAAAAAATGGCTCCGATGATTTTCTTTAAACTTGATACATTAACTACACATACAAAGAGCTACAACTTTTATTTGAAACATTTCTCTAGGAAAATTCATTTAAGGGCACTTTTGTGGAGGGGTGGCGTTAGGTTTTCATCTAAAGTGCTATTTCAGTTTATTAGATAATTCTGCCTTCTAAATATTGTTAA
Organism: Triatoma infestans; assembly: GCA_011037195.1. Taxonomy (NCBI): domain Eukaryota; kingdom Metazoa; phylum Arthropoda; class Insecta; order Hemiptera; family Reduviidae; genus Triatoma; species Triatoma infestans. Next base: position 50,808 of record JAAEAF010003666.1, on the reverse strand, counting down.
ATAGAATAAAATATATTGTTGAAATTTTGAGTTTGAAAAAAAAAATCGTATAACCGGAAGTGCATTTACTTGACCACTTTACTAAATGATTTTTTCGCGATTTTTTTCAAAAATGGCTACGACGATTTACTTGAAACTTCCTATATAAACTAAACATATAAAGATGTACAACTTTTATTTAAAACATTTCTCTGGGAAAATTTATTTAAGGGCACTTTTAGGGGAGGCCTGGGGTTATGTTTTTCTATCATAGTTGAATCATAGTTGATTATACCATTCTATCATCCAAACAAAATTAATTAGAAATAAATAGATGGCCAAAATTGCCGAGTTTCAAAAAAAAAAAAAATTAGTAAACCGGAAGTGCGCTTTTACTGAACAGTTTTATTTCAGTTTTCGACAAATTTCATTAAGTTTGGTACATAAACTATAAAATTTGTGAATTATAATAATTTTGAAAACTGGAGTAAGAGAAAGTTGTGTGAGTGTTTCACACCAGATTTTTTTTTTTTTTTTATTACGTAAATATAAATTTATGATTGCTTTGTTTACCATTTTGTAAAAATAATTCACCTAAATCATATCCATTATAACCATTCTTAGTTACGTCGAAACAAAAAGACCTGACTCATTTTTCATTTCTGTTATTTATACTTCTACCTGTTCGGGATTAGGAACAGACTTGCTATCTATATATATATATATATATATCATCTATTTTGTTGTGTTTTTATTCATTAGGCACTGGTTGTTATTAATTAGACACTGGTACCGGAAGTCAGTTCTCTTAAGTCATTTTGATCTGAGTGTAAGTTGATTCATTTTTCTTTTCTGATATAAAAAGTGAACAGTTTGGATTACATAACAAACGCAAAATATTATTAAAAAAAAAAAAATCTGGTATGAAACACTCATACAATGACAAATTTTATACTTTGTGTACCAAATTTTATGAAATTCGTCGTTGAAAACTGGAAAAACTGTTCAGTAAAAGTGCACTTCCGGTTTACTAATTTCCTTGAAACTCGCAATTTTGGCCATCTATTTATTTCTAATTAATTTTGTTTGGATGATAGAAATGTATAATAAACGATAGCACTTTAGGGAAAAAACCTAACCTCATCCCTCCCCTAAAAGTGCCCTTAAATGAATTTTCCCAGATAAATGTTTTAAACAAAAGTTGTACATCTTTGAATGTTTAGTTTATATACGAAGTTTCAAGAAAATTATCGTAGCCATTTTTAAGAAAATTGCGAAAAAGTGAAAAAAAATCATTTAGTAAAAAAGTGGCAAAGTAAATGCACTTCCGGTTATACGATTTTTTTTTTCAAACTCAAAATTTCAACAATATATTTTATTCTATTTAACAATATTTAGTAGGCAGAATTATCTAATAAACTGAAATAGCACTTTAGATGAAAACCTAACGCCACCCCTCCACAAAAGTGCCCTTAATGAATTTTCTCACAGAAATGTTTCAAATAAAAGTAGCTCTTTGTATGTGTAGTTAATGTATCAAGTTTAAAGAAACTCGTCGAGCCATTTTTGAGAAAAACACAAAAAAGTAATAATAAAAAAAAAAAACTAGTAAAGTGGTACTTCCGGTTGAGGAATTTTGACAGATAACGTACTGTCAGATCCCATGGTGATACCTAAACGGAATATTCTGCGGTTTTCCGTTTTTGAGCTATGCTGTTCACATACCCGACATATACCATTTGCTAAAAACCATTTTTTCTGACTCAGGGGACCTCAAAATATGTATTTCCGGTGAAAACACGATATCAGAAATTTTGGCACAAACGCACTACTTCTTCTTACCCGGCAGTAATAGATCCAAAATTATTAATACATAATAAATGTATTTGCTGTATTTGTGCAATAAATAAATATACAATGTTTTCTTGTATTATATCATTTTATAAGTAGTATTTGTGAAACTGTATGCTTGTACAATTATTATTTTATTAGTATCGCACATAGTAAATTATCTTATTGGTTAAAAGTATTTTTTTTTTAAATTTTTATTAAAAGCTTGATTTAATACTGTTTTATCGTTTCACTGCTGCGAATTTATTATTTTCTATTAAGCACCTTACTTAATTTTTATTCTTATATGGTGGGGTCAGTAGTAGCTGAAATGACTACTTCTGTAAATCTAAGATAGGAGAATAATAAAAATTCTTAAACGTAAATGACCTTGATTTAAGAAAGATGAGAACTACATTAATTAGTACGACCTTGAAAGGTCGGAATGTAAGAGTAATAAATAAATAAAAAAAATAATAATAAAAATAAGAAGCGAACTGAAGCTGTTTTTTTTTTCTAACTTCCGAAATCAATAACTCTCTATCCCCTCCAAGACCGCAAGATGTGATCACTATCTTCAATAAGCGTTCACAAGTTACTTCATGGCACTTTAGATAGTAGATCGTTTAGGAGGTAGTTTTTTGTTGTTTCAGCAAAATTGTTTAGAATATCGCTCCTGTATTTATTCAATTAATTATATAAGCTGCCGTTATGGAATAATTCTTAAAACATTTCTTTATTACCCCCCCCCCCTTCCTAGGCGACAATCAAGAATACTACATCATTTCTACAAAATATTCAGTAATTGTTGAATGTTTGGAAGGTTCCCACAATGCTGGGGATAACATCTGGTATTTTGTCCTGGTATCTGGTTTCGTAGCATGGCATATTCCTTTTGTTCCTGACCGGTTTGGGATTCACCGGACATCCTAGCTTGTGGAACCAAATTTTCTTCTTCCCCCTGATTAAAATTACAGATTATTTGTATGATATACTTTTTTCGTGCCCTATTGAAAAAATACCTTTAACAAATGCCACCACGATATCTCTCTCTAACATATTCTTAATGTAATTTAAACATAATTAATATCATTTAAAAAAAAATAAGCATGATAAATAAAAACGCATATATTTATTTAATTTCCACTATTATTTATTTTAATATCATCTCCAATTTTTGCTGTTTGCTGCCAAAAGATTTTATTTACAGGTACAATTTTTCAGTAAGTATTTCAGGCCGTCTGCCTATATACACAAAACACTATACAAATGAAACTAAAATTTAAATATTTAAATAAATCAAATTTTACAAATTAAGGGAAAAAAACAAAAAAAAAAAAAAAACCTTAACATGATGAAGTTGACTCAAAGCAAAACATGCTTCAAACACTTGTGTTTGTATCTTTTATAATTCATTGTCTCTATATTATAGTCAACAATGGTATTAATGTGATTGTGTACGCTGAGTTTACATGATTTTATAAATTTTTCAGTTAATTTATAAACAGCGGTGGACATATTTGCAACGTCCAGCACAGCATGCATATAATCAATCGCGGTCCATGTAGGAATACAGCCAATCAGCCTTGAGACACTTATTTTGCACTCTTTGCAGTAGATTGTAATTAGTAGCACAGATGTTAGACCAGACCGGCGTGCAGCATATAGTAACACAGGGCGAATGTATAAATAATATAATAATTTTTTATTATGAATATTCAGTTGCGAGTTCCTGTTGAGTAGAGAAAATAAATTACAGTGACCCCCCCCAATGACCTATCGCTGACTGTATTTATGTCTCTAGTGAAGGTTAGTCTAGAGTCAAGAACTAGACCAAGATACGATATTTCACTTCCTTCTTCCAGGGAAGTGAGTTGCGGTTAATTTTAACAAATTTATTGACTACAGGCCTTTGATGTGTAAACAGAATAGTTTCAGTTTTAGCTTCATTGGGTCTTATCCTCCATTTTTTAAAATATTTAAAAACTTTTTTCTAAAGCTGTTGTGAGATGGTTGGTGATAGTATATGTCAAAATTCCTGAACCGGAAGTACCACCGTTTTTTTTTTTTTTTGCGTTTTTCTCAAAAATAGCTCCGACGATTTTCTTTAAACTTGACATATCAGCTACACATACAAAGAGCTACAACTTTTATTTGTAACATTTCTCTAGAAAAATTCATTTAAGGGCACTTTTAGGGGAGAGGGTGGGGTTATATGTTTTTCTCTAAAATGCTATCATAGTTGATTATACAATTCTATCATCCAAAGAAAATTAATTAGAAATAAACAGATGGCCAAAGCTCCGCGTTTTAAGAAAATTAATAAACCTGAAGTGCGCTTTTACTGATCAGTTTTCGACGAATTTCATTAAATTTGTTACACAAACTATAAAATTTTGTCAATTATAATATTGAGAACTGGAGTAAGAGAAAGTTGTGTGAGTCTTTCACAAATATAAGGAATATTTTCCTTTTTCAATTTTGGTCAAATTTTGATCGAAAATTGGTCAAATAATTGTGGTCGATTAGGAAAAAAAAAATCGATTAAACATTTATAATAAAGAGATTTCTAAAGAGAATGTAAACATGTGTGAAATTTTTAAAGAGAAATAAATCTAGGAGGGAGATAGTAAGAGATAGTATGAGAGAGAGAGAGAGTGTGAGAGAGAGAGAGAGAGAATGGTGATGACAAAGAGTATATGTAGTAGCGTAAAAACCTCCCAACACCTCCCCCCCCTAACTGGCGGGTAGATGTTTGATGAAGCTTATCCGGGATGTTGTCCATCCCACCAGTAGACATCGTCCCCACGGCAATTACCTTCACAGTACAGTGTGCTTTTGATAGCAGTAGTAATGTACACGTGCGTAGCATTATTTATTTATTTCCTACATTTATAACTTCCTTACTCCCTTTCCATTATTATTATTATTATTGTGAAAATGAATAAAAAAAAACTTTATTCTGGTATTTAAAAAGTTTCCTAAACAAAGAAATGCAAAGAACAAAAATGATTGGTCCAGATTACTATTAATATGCATAAATGAAAAATAAATAATATCATTTAATGAAAACGCAAAATAATTAAATAAAATGAAAATACAAATAATTCACTAATGAAGTAATTGCCAACAAAATAGCACATATGTGTAAATTAAGAGAGGGGATATGTGCTTAAACTTTAATAGAAAAGATTTGAAATCAGAGAGCCGTTAGTGAATGATGGGGGATTTCATGGCTGTAATCATTTCAGAGTTCCAGACTGGAAGTAGCATAAACTAGGAAAGATTTATTGTAAGCTGGCTCGGTCTATGCTCAGAGTGTGTAAAGTTCAGGAAGGCTTAGAAATAAATGTAAATGGAGTGCATAAAGGATTTCGAATTGTAGAAGTTTTCAGGATGTATGGTGGGGAGGAGGTCTTTGAAACTTGATGGGTTGAGAAAGGATCAAATAAATTGTTGATGAAAAAGTTGGGGGAGAAATCTGTTGTAATTCACTCAGGCTATGATTTGCATCAAAACTTGTTTTGTCAAAATTTCTGTTCAATTTCTATTTGGTCGCAAAAATCTCCTTCTTTGAAAATTTTCCCAAAAATCTTTTAACTCTAGATGAAGTTTGCAATTTTAAAAATTACGACTTCAAATGGTTAAATTAAATTGGAAAATTATTCTGTGGAGGATTGTTTGAGAAAATCCGTAAAAAAAAAAGAACTATAAGGCCGTTCAAAAAAAGTAATACATTCAATTGTGACATTTTAACAGCAAGCATTGTGTTCCTTCTTATCAGTACATCAATTAAAATTAAGACATGTTATCTTTTGATTTTTAGCAGTAGGTACTATTACTGATTTTTAATAGCATTTTGTAAAGCCAGCCACTTACTCCTTGTACAGGGTAAAAGAGTAAAAATTCTTTGGAATCTGTGCTTTTTGAAGAAATATTAATTATTTTTATCAATTTGTTGCCCGCAAGGGGTATCTGTTGCCTAAGGGTTACCACAGCTACCTTGCACTTCGTCAGAACAGTACACAATGCACTTAAACTACATACACTCTACACTTTACAGACAAGGACAAACACTAGGGTTTCCGTCCTTAGTTAATTGGCGAAAGCCAAGAAAAAAAAAAAATTGATTAGCTCAGTGGTAGCGCTGGACTAGCAACGTGGAAGTCCCAGGTTCGAATCCAACACGCTACCCTTAGGTTTTTCTTCCTAGGAGCCTCTATGACTCGGTGATGGGCAGTATTGTCTGTTGCTAGAGAACGCTGCTTGGAGGCCGGCTGTGCATTGGAGAAGGCTCCGGAGATGGGCACAATTTCAGGTCGCAGAGCAATAATCCCCTACAACAATCTACAATCTACAACAATTAGTTGATAAGTTGTAAATTAAAAAAAAACAGTTAATCCTCACCATCCGGAAAAACGAAATCAACTAGTTAAATATTACGCGAAGACCAACTGTGTTCTTGATGTGATAGTTGGAGAGTTGCTTTGATTGGTCGATATTTGGAGAATATTGTGTTTATCAAGGAAAAATTGCTGAATCGGTTTTCTTAAAAAGAAAAGACTGCCATTATCGGCCGTCAAAGTGGTGTAAACAGTATTTTTTTTCATATGTAAAAGGTCCAAGTAGCTTTTATTGAGGAAATGCGCTGGCGACATCATATTGCTAATAAAAGTTGTATTATCAAGCGCTAGCATCGTGCATACCTTCAAGACTATACAAACGAATAGGCTACATCTTTGAGAGCCAAGTTACCTCTCTAGAAATTGTATCAGATTTACCGGCAATCTGAAAGCTTTAGGAAATCTTAAGTTCAACCTCGTAGAGTTAACAAGCTAAACTAAAACGTGAAGAAGTTAAAACAAGCTGCCAGAAAGAAGCTAGTCAAGCATTCAAGAATTTACTTTGAGTCTGCAACATAACTCTTTGAAAGAGTTATTGAAGAAACTGTTTGTAAGCAGTCAACTGTCTAAACTTGCTCTCTGCCAAGAGCCATTGTAGAGACCAGAGAGTCTAGCCGCACTAGTTCTCGACAGCTAGAAACAAGCAAGAGTTCTAATTAGCCATATCCCTCTTCCAGCGACCCGCATCAGCAAACGCTACCAAACTGTCTTCACCGCCAACATCGTCACTTTTGCTTGTTCCTTCCATTCTCTTTTTTATTCTTTCCACCCAGGCCTAAGCTATTCAAAGCTCCTTTGGACTACCTAAAGGTCGGAGCCTTCTCATTGCACTGCTGAATGTGGTCTCTCGCTACAGACAACCCTACCCTTCACCGTGCAGTGGTTGTACAGGCTCCTATGATGAAAAACATTCTGAGCAACACTGCTGTACTCAAACCTGAAATCTCCACGTTGCTAGTCCTTTGCTCTACCCTATGGTGCTAATTTCGCCCCTTTTATTTTCTCTTACTCAGAATAAGAGACAATACCGTGATTGTGTCAGAAATGAGAAATTGATTTTTTCACCGGAAATAAATGTTTCATGGTTTCCTGAATATTAAAGAATGGTCTATGTGCGTGTGCGTGTGCGTGACAAAATATCTCAAAAACGAAAAGTCGCAAATAGCTTGAACTTGTTCTTCTCTTTAGGTAACCCTCACCATTGGGTTTTGCTCAAAATCCATCAACCAGAAACCTGTGATTTTATTGAATTTTTTTCTTCAGCTTTGCGCTATTTTCTCGAAAATGGCTTCAACGATTTTTTTTTTTTTTACTTCGTATACTATTTTTATTTTTAAAAAATTTTTCAAGTGACTATTTTCTCATGGGTGCAGTACTAAATAATACTGTATATTTAGCGAACTCCTGCAGCAATCGTGCACACCATGGTTGAAACAAGCTTTCTACTCATTGTCCATTGTGTAATGTTTCTGTAAGTGAAGATATAACATTTTTCGGTGGAGCGTGCTGTTCTTTCTGAAATCTGTGCTCATTTCTTTGACCCTAACACTTTTTCTGGTGCTACATTAATGTCCCTTCGTAATACTTCTCGGATGACTGTAGACGCTCAGTGAACTTTGTGTCTGATCATGGCACTTCGTCACTGTTTGATTTACAGAGACTGACAATTTTCTTACAACAACTTACTTTATTTACTTCTTATTTTATTTATTTATTTATTTATTTATATTTAATTACACACTTTAGGTTTTAGTTTTCTTCCACTTTATCTTTATATGAGCTACTTTTTTTAATGTAATTCTTCTTAATTTTACATTTATTGTTACATTTTATCATTTTCTGATTTATACCTCTTCTGTAACCCTGTCCCTATATTTTTCCTTATAATCTATACAATGTTTCAAATTTCTGTTAATTTTCTTTTTTAACTAGTTTTTTTATATTTCTATAAGAGAATATACTCGTAAATATTAGGTACGAATATATACGTGACGTATGCAAAAAAAAATTAATAGGAGCACTGAAAACTACAAAAAGGGACATAGAGTATAGTGTGCACTCAACGATAGGTTAAGAAGTTGTGATCCTTAATATAATATATTGTGAGCTGTGTTTTGTTAAACACTTCGGCTCCTTGTCACCAGTCACCACCACCTTGCTTTCGTACAATAACAACCAGCTCACGTACATGCATGCACAAACATACGCACACGGTCTAGGACTCAATAATATCTTTGTTCAGTTTTCTATTCTCGTTCGCCAATGGTTTGTGCGCTGGATGTGATTATTTTACCACATTACATTATCCTAACATATTCTATATATCTATATTCCATACCAGTCCCGCATTCTTTTACAGTTGTGATTTCATCTTTACGTTAACGATTTCTTTTTTACCACTTTCTATTACCCATTAAGAGGCACTTGTTTTACAATGGAAATTGAATTGACCCAAGTACTTGTTTTGAAATCAGGTTATTACTATGTTTTATGGTTTTGAAAAACTCATTAGACAACTTGCATTATTTTATTTTTGTCAAGATCATAGCTTTGCTTCACATCGCCTGCAAAATCAACACACCCATACTAGCGCGAACAGAAACATTACATAAAAATTTCACTTGGACTTCAATGGCTGCGATTTCTTTCCCATAGTTCCACAACACCCCTTAGAGATAGTCTTCCAAATATCAGCCTGAATCTATACCAAGATGTAACCCAAAACCCATTCAACTCATAGTGAATTTAGAACAAGTGCTTTTGAAGCAATTGCGACAAGGTGAAAAAAAAAACTATGGCGCAAAGCCCGTGAAGGGCCAAGTCTTGCTTGCCAGACGGCGATTTGAATACGGGGAGTGTGGTAAGCACGCTGCAATTCCTACGCCGTTTAGTTCCGTCTTAGCTGCCTAGGGCGCTACTGACTGTAGCTTCCTACTTTTCATCACGATGCTGGGTCAACGTCGATTTTGCCTTCACGGGAATTGAACTTTGAATTCTCGCACGAAAAGCTAGTACGCTAGCCACTCGACCATCGCGTGAGAACTTGCAACAAGGTATCCTTATCTTACTGGCTTCACATATGTTCAGATTGATCTACTACACTTCAAGACGTACTGCCATACGCTGCACTAACTTTAATGGTATTGTTGCTGCAGTGTAAGTACTTTTAAAAAATAAAGCTATAGGAGGAGCAGTGTTCTTTATCATTCGAAGGCGGCTGTCCTGGCTTTAACGGGACATTTCTAATGGAGAGACTGTTGTGATTAAGTTAAGTAACACACTAAGTAGGTTTATTAGGGAAGATGATAGATTGCCAATGCAGTATTTCAAGAACGAAAATTCAAGCACACTATCTTTCAAAAGACTGCAATAGGTACGTTCCATCTCCTTGAATATTTTCGTTTACAAATGCGCCTATAGACAAAAAAAAAAAAAAAAAAAATGTTCGATGGTAGATTCCCTGAAACAAATGCAACAAGCTGTTGCTACAGAATTAAAGTGAAGAATGTATTAGTATTAGATTCAGGGTGGATACTGACGTGGTTAGAGGATAATTTCTGAAAAGCATTCCAGAATAGTGGTCAAGAGTACAAGTTTCTCCTAGAAAACTCCTGCCTATTATGTTTCGCTGATATTTCGCTCCTACATTTTTCTAAACCTGCCAAATATATAATCCCATTAGAAATAAATTTTTACAATACTATATTACCTGTTCTGGCACAATTAAAAAATTTATTACAAATAGATTTCCATAAAAAGTTAAAAACCAAAAAAAAATATATTAGATTATCACCGTTTGATTATCGTTTATTTTTGATTTTTATATTTTTCTGTTATTTACTTTTGTAGTGAAAGATGCAAAAGGAAAAATAGAAATAAATTGAAATAGATTTATGTTTTAATACAATATCAATTTTTAAGGAAATTTGCACGTTGATTAGAAAATGGTAAAAAAAAAACACGAGCACAAGACACCGTTACAAGAGGGGTCGGAGAACTCGGCCACTATTGTCTTTTAACCCCTTCTATAAATCAAATATAAAGAACTGGTTTTAAACTACCAAGAGGAGCTAGGAGAATGCAGTGTGCTAAGAAGTGTTAAGATTAACATTTGTGTTTTAAAACATTTTATTATTACAATTAATTCGTAATTGTTATTCACATTATTCAATAATTGAAAAATAGTCAGATTATTTATTGTAAGCACTGATGACTTCTTCATTATATCTTAAAACAGATCTTCTCTAAAACTTACACACTCATAAGCCCTTTCAACAACGCTGACGCCACACATTACAACACAACACAAACTACACATATACCAATCACATTACACATTTAATATTCGTAATACTAATTTATTATTACTAATGGTAATTTGCTTTTTTTAAAAAAAAGGTGAAAAGTGAATAGATATTTTACAATACACACAAAAATTTGCTTGTTAACAAATATTCGGAAGGACAAAAAAAATAACTTTTTCTATATAACAAAACAATGTTGAATTGCCAAGAAGCATATTGATGGATCTTGAAGTTAACAGCAGTAGGTGGTGGTAGGATTCGTTGGGCTGCTACACATACTTAAAGGGACAAATCTGATACATAAGAAGTAGCAGTGTTATCCAAAGAGGGAGATACATATATGTGCTGAATAAGGAGGCCTAGATCTAGCTGAACAAGAAGGGAGATCGGGCAAAAGAAACGGTGTAAAAAGTACGGAGGGTGAAAAAAACAGAAACTAAAAAAAGGATGGTCACATGAATATTTTATGCATTCAAAAGGGCGAGGGGGATGAATATTTTTATTATTCAAAAACTTCACACAATATATTCACCATTATTTTTTTGGGGTTGTTTCTTTTTTTTTTGTGTTTTATTTACTTTCTCTTACTCCTAGTAAGAGGAAATATTGGAATGGTGTCAAATTTTCGATTACGAGTTTTCACCGGAAATATCTGTTTTGAGGTCCCCTGAGTCCAAAAAAGTGGTTTTTAGCAAAAGTGGTGCTGGTGTGTGAACAGCATAGCTCAAAAACGAAAAATCATAGAAAGTTGAAACTTGATATTATGTTTAGGTTTTTTTTTTTTTTTTTTTTTTAAATACCGTTTTTGCGATTTTCTCAAAAATGGCTCTCACGATTTTCATGAGTTTTGAGGGCTTTCGAAAATCTTCGTCTTAATTGCAATTTTATTATATTCTGCGTTTGTAAGTTCATAAGCCTGGACTGTGAAGCCCTTAAGCCGGGCCCAAGCAGGGTCTCATTATGTATCTACATAATCTACAACTAACATCACAACAAGAATTCTCAAATTTCTGACAACTTGAAATACTAACAACTTTACATTGTTGAGGAAAGAATTTACCTCTTCAAAGATATTCTTTAAGATAATTTTTTTTTTTTTTTTTTAATGATTTCATGAACACAAATTAATTTTTTTCTCCAAAATATGTTACGAAGTATAAAAAATAATTTGTTAAAATAACAAGAATATTTTGTGGATTTTTTTTTTTTTTTTTTAAATGCCATTTTTCATCTTTAAATTACCCTTAAAAGGAAAATAGATAAACTGTCCTTATCTTAATATTGAACATTAGTGTTTCATTTTTGAAAATATAGAGACAGGTGATGAGAGATTTTTAGTTGACAGTTCTACTATTGGTGCGCTCGTGAGACAGGTAGATATATATCTGAAAGATAAGGAGTTGGCTACTAAGTGTAACATAAGCTGTCCATATGTAGTAGTAATTCTCTTAATGGGTTCGGTCAGTGCTTCGTATTTCTAGCATTTCTGGTTATAAAACAAACAAAAAATAAATAAATAAAGAAAAATATTTCATTATTATTCATTTCTATTTTCAAATATTCACTACTATTTTCTACAACCATAGACATTAATATTTTTTTTTTTTTTTTTTAATTATACTTTCTCATTTCTCTTAATGATTTCTCATTTTTCTTAATGATTTTTTTCTCATACAATCGTAAAAATAGTATACAATTATTAAAATGGAGTTTTTATCGGTAATACATGTTTTGGGGTACCATACTTAGAAAAACTTAAAAAAACAAAAAAAAAAACGAAGATGTGTGTATGTGAAGAAATAACGGAAATCTCGTCACTTGATATTCAATTCGACTCACCAAACATCCGGTACGAAGGATTCAATCGATAATCGAACTTACAGTCTTTCTTTTAACTTTTCATTGCACCTTTCCTTAGTCTTTTATTATATTTAAAAAAAAAAAAAATGAATAAACAAACATTAACCGCACATCAAATTTAATTAGTAAATTGCAAGCGTTTCTTTCCAGACTTATCTCATGTAATGTCTTTGTTTGGGGGAACTATGGACCGCTTTTAGCGCACTCATTTCTATGTTGCATTGGTCGACCTATAATCTCAGCTTGATAGATAATAAATTCATTTAAAAAAAAAAAAAAAAAAAAAACAGATTGAATTACCAAAATAAATAAATTAGTGGGTAAGATTCTTGAAAAACTCATCCTCAAGAGAATTCACAATCTCCTTGAAGACTCTGAAGTAATACCCAACCATCAGTTCGGATTTCGAAGCCTACATTCCACCGTTCACCAATGCCATCGCGTTGTAGACGTCATCGCTTCCTCTCTTGAGCGAAAACAGTATTGTTCTGGGGCTTTCTTAGATATTGCGCAAGCATTTGATAGGGTATGGCACCATGGGCTGCTGTGGAAACTCAAGAGCATCCTTCCTTATACCTATTACCTCATCCTTAATTCTTACCTCTCACACAGATATTTCGGTGTAAGTGTTGGGCACTCCTTGTCTTCCTATTACCTTTTAGCAGCTGGTGTCCCACAGGGAAGTACCCTTGCTCCCATTCTCTTCACAATATATACTGCCGATATTCCAACCAATCTGAACACTCATATCTTTACCTACGCAGATGACACAGCCATTCTTTCCCCACATCCCGGATCCTGTCCTAAGCACACGTAACCTTCAGCAACATTTGCAATCCCTAGAGAAATGGTTTTGCAGATGGAGAATGAAGGTTAACGTCCAAAAAAGCAAAAATATAACGTTCACCCTAAGACGTGCCATTTGTCCTCCAGTTCATATGAACCACATCTTATTACCATGCGTTGATACAGTTAAATATCTAGGACTCTATATAGACAAACGCCTGACATGGAACCCACATACAAGACTGAAACGAAACGAAGTAAAAAAACGTTATAGCCTACTCAAGCGACTACTAGACAGACGCTCAAAACTAACTTTAAACAACAAATTACTTATCTACAATCTCCTATTAAAACCAATTTGGGCTTACGGACTCGAGTTATGGGACTCAACCAAGCGTTCTAACATCCACCGCCTCCAAACCCTACAATCCAAAATACTCCGTTGTATAACCAATGCTCCATTTTACGTTTCTAACCTGATAATACATTCCGATCTCCAGATTCAATTTATAAGTGACCTGGCCCAAATACATACCGCAAATTTCACACCCGTCTCGCACATCATCACAATCCATTAATTCACCAACTTTCCTTAGCAGCCATCCCAGATAACCCTCCTCGGCGACTGAGGCGGCAGTGGCCTCTGATCTCTTACAAGTGCGCAGCGAAATAATGTGGAGGGTCACTACTGGGTGATTTCTCCATTCCCGTGCTTGTAAGTCATCTCATTTACTTGTTGCTGGTTACGCAAGCGTACCAGCAGTTGTAAATTTTCAAATAAATTAAAAATAAATAAATAAATAAATAAATAAATTAATCATTTTAGAAACATTCTTTGCGTGGTGAATTTAGTGGCTTTATTTTCAGTCTGCTCAACAATAGTTTTCTTTACGAATTCATGCATTGTTTGGTACGCGCTGGTCTTCCAACAATATGTTCTCCATTCGACGGGCAATGTGTTGTCAGATTAGGTTAGGAAACTAAATAAAAAAAAAATTAAGTTTACTAAGAGTAACAGATAGCTGAATGAATCCTAAAAAAAAAAACCGGGAGGACATTAGAAACTGTATCATGTGTGTGCAGGAGACAAGTAAAAAATAAAACAAACAATAGGTATAAATATCCTACTACATTCGACCCTGATCAAGCTATTTTATAGCTAACTAACACTCCGTCCTCTCTCAACTATTGTCCTAATAATAAAAGAAAAATCTCCTCAGGGTATTAGAAGGTAAAATAAAAAAAACATTTCACTACTTACAGGAGGCAAACTGAGGGAGAGAGAGAGACGCACAAAGATATCTTCACATTTCCCATATTCCCTAACCGTTCCCCACTCATCTATATAGCCTATCATCACGATTGCTCCTAATCCCTAAGGAATCTCTTTTTCTTTTCTTTTTTATATAACGCTACCTTAGTTACTTTCATCATGTGTTGTTAGTGGAGATGGTTAAGTTTTTTTTTTTTTGTAAGATTGGCCCACAAGGTAGCGCTGCCATTTTGGGTTGGTAACATGAGAAGATTATCAATACCTTTTATACTCTTATTATCCTCTTTGCTTTCTATTATGTTTTATATCATTTTTAAATTACTCCTACCCAAAACATAGCCGCTATAAATATACTGATTTAGTTCAGGTATACATTTTTTATTTTTTTTTTACTTATCTTAAAATGCCGTCGTATAAAGGCGGCTGGATGCAGATCAAATGAATCAGTAGTTATTGTAAGATCATTTATGTTTTTTAATTCTAATTAAATTTGATTATAATAACTTATAGAAATAATATTATTCAATTGAAGAATTTTTATGCATCAGGAATTGACAGTTAAATTTGCCAACGTTTCGGAAATAAATATTTACTTCATCAGGGTATAAAACAGCATTATTTATTTTTACAGTTGAATAATTGATCTTGTGCTGAAAAACTGTGTAAAGTGAAGAAGAATTGGATTATCTGAAATGTATTTTTTTTTATTAAATAAATTCAATATTTACAATATTGTTACTGTTTTAATATTTGTAATTACTAATTACAGTTATTTACTGTATGTATAGTAAAACATACTTACTTAAAACATAACTATTGTCCTAATAATCGAAGGGCAATACATTGAAAATACATTTCAGAATTCCATATAACACTAGAGGCGAGCTAACCCTACAAAAAAAAAAAAAAAAAAAAAAAAAAAACAGTTTGAGAACAGTTATCAACACCAGTCAGTCGACATCATTCTACTTTCTATTTTCAGCGAGTCTATCTCTCTCTTAATTAATGTAAATATTAAGTAATATTGATTGTATAAAATTATTATTGGAAAACACTTTTTGACATTGATTTTAATATCTAAATGCATCAATTCCGTTTTATAACTCACTTACTGTATGTTATTGGTGTTATATTAAGAGGAAGGGGAAATATATTTCGAATGTGTCAAAGTTTCGAAATTGACTATTTACCGCAAATACATGTTTTGAGGTTCCCTGAGTACGAAAAAATGTTTTTAGTGTATGTGTGTGTGTTTATGCGCCTGTGTGTTTGTGTGAATAAAATATCCCACAATTTTGGTATTACCTTTTAGAGTACTACCAGCATCCAATACAAATGTCTTGGGCAAAACTCCATGAACCAGAAGGTGACATTACCGAATGGTTTGTGTTTGTCCATTATCGGTGATCTCTACAATGCAATCATTCCCTTGTTGCCCGGTTGATATGTTGACTTTCCCCCACCACCACCTGTATATTTATGTTAGGGCAAATGAACAAAATTTAAAAGTTAAAGAAAATTGGCCTTTTTATATAAGTAATAGGATCCGAATCATTAGAATCATTAAGAGTCTTAAGAATCCAAATCACTAGTTACTTCCCTATCTAGGCCAAACTAGGGAGGGAGAATTCCATATAAATAGAGGCGAACTAAACCTACAAAAAGAACAGTTTGAGAACAGTTATCAACACTAGTCAGTCAACATCATTCTACTTTCTATTCTCAGCCAGTCTATCTCTCTCTTAATTAATTTATTCTCTCGCTACCTTATTCTCAATATCTTACAACCAGTGTAAAGTCGTCTTGCAGATTATGTCTCTATTTAATTACAATAGCGTTCAGAGTATCTTACTAGTTTATTTCTTAACATTCCTAAATTCTCTTAAGAGGAAAACGAGAAAGTTCTCGAGTAATTGTTTCACACCAGATTATTATTAATGAATTCATTAATTTAATGAATCGAGTTATATATATATATATATATATATATACGCATGTTTTGTTTTAATTTATCGCAGTATTAAATAGTAAAGAAAAAATGGTTCAAACGGGGAATTAAACTAGAAAGTATAGGAGGAGATTAGATGAGGTGAGGTTCTTGGAGAAGTAGAGTAGTATAGATTAATAGTTTAGACCTGGGGATTGAATATCGTGCAGCGATTATTTTGAGCCTATTTAATTTGAAGTAGAGAGGCAGAAGAAGCTGATTATTATTTTTAATGAAGTTGAGGATACAATGAAAAGCGTACAACTTTTAAAACTTAAATTTCCAAAAACTTTTCCAAGCTTGGGTTTTGAAAATTGAATTAATGATTTTGGATAAGAATCATCCAAATTTGTATATCAAAAATTCTGATTATTCTAATGTTCAAGTGGATATCTCTATAATTCAAGAACTTGGTCCCCTTCCCGAAACCTTCTATGGATTCTTTAAAAGGAAATTAGAAGCTGACAGAATAATTGTATGAATAAGTGAAGCTGTACAAAGATCACATGGCTTCCTTCTTTATTACTAGATTGCTGGAATACTCAGTTGAGCTCCACAAGACAAGATGTTTACTGAGAGTAAGAGAGATTTACATTTAAAATTGGGTTAATATATTACAAAATAAATATAATAAAATAATTATATTTTAATGGGATCCGAATCATCAAAGATTCATAAGATCCGGAGAGCGGAGAGAAGCACATTAAATGAATCAAATTTAGTTACTCCTTACCTAGGCCACACTAGGAGGGACAGTTCGATTCGTATAAACAGAGCGACAGCAACACAGTTTTAGAACAGTTTACGACGAGTTAACAACTAGTCAGCAACTTCTACTACCTTCTCATCACCAGCCTGTCTGTCTCTACTACTCTAATATCTCTCGCTACCTAACTTCTATTGTAAAGTCCTTGCAGAGTGTTGTATTCTTTCATTACACAGTGTTCAGCTCATATTAAAAACCCATTCTCACTAATTTTCTCTCCGTCTCACACCCATTATAATATCAGTCCTTCAGAGAATGATGTTATTGAGGATATGACATCAAATTCAGATTTTGAATTTTATTCAGGCTGTTGTAATATTCCATCATGAAAGAGGGGAGGCTAACGACTGAAAAAAGCCCCAGGGTATTTTCTCTTATAATCATTTTCAAGAAAATGGTTCTTCTAGAATAAGTTCATGAGATTTTTTGAAGGGGAGAATTTTGTGATTTAATGAGAAACATCTTGTGTTTTATCCTTCATAGCTTGCATATTTATATTGTTCCTGATCGGTTTCGGATTTTCATCCATCGTCAGAGCAAATTCACCAAGTTTTTGTAGAGAGTTCCCTTCAGCGTAAGTTTCTGTTACACACTCACACTTGCTGGTTGTATATATGTGAACTCTCTTCACGAACTTGGTGAATCTGCTCTGATGATGTATGAAAATCCGAAACCGGTCGGGAACAATATAAATATGCATGCTACGACGGATAAAGTAACAGATGTTATCCAGTATTGCGGACCCATCCACATTAATGAGAAACTATTAAAAAGAATCATTTGCTCTAGAACATATATACTTATAAAAATTTCATCAGGATTGGACAAATTTATTTGCATGTTCAAATAAATAGAAAACCATAAGGTTTTATATATGATGATAAATTTATACAATTCAAAAATTTTAATAAAAATAATGGCTCACAAGGAATGTTTATAATTTTACTTGGATACTTGGATTGGAGGTTGACAGAGAAAGAATGAGTAAAAGATTGAGTGGTGTAAGATGCTGGACGCTGTATCACCAGTATTTATGATAAAGTGAATCTCTTTCTATATACAATATTCTAAAGAATGTAATAACTACTTTGCCTACAGGCAAATATTTCTGTTTACGTATATATACTTATATATTATATATATGAGTATAATGCTATTCACTTTTATATTTTGTAACATTTTTGTTCATTCAAATGTATTCTTTTTTCTTGGTTCCAAAAAAAAATTAATCGATTATTTTTTAATTTTTTTTTTTCCAAAAGAAAACAATTAAATTGCTTTCTTTTTTTAAAAAAAGGTAATTTTTTTTCTTACTCTTCTTATAATTTTCTCCCACTCATCTAATTGAATTATTGTGTAAAAATCGAAGTTATTGCAAACGTAAAGATCGCCTAGAAATACAGACATTACGTTATTACTAATTGGTAATTTATACTTATTTTCTGAAACATTTCATCTACAAGTAATTTAAACAAAAAACTGAAGATATTGTGGTCTGCTATATATGATGTTTTTTCCTTCACTTTACGTGATTTTTTCAAAAATCCAGCCTTTCTTAGTGGTCATTAATATGTTAACGATTCTATTAAGTCTAAATAAAACACAGATGACTATCAATACCAGATAGATACTACTGTAATGACATATCAGGGTCATAGCAAAGTCAAAGTGACTCCAGCCAGCCCTATCTTTACAAAGGATGGCAGGAAGAAAGGATAATTTATAACTAGTGGCCCAGCCGGCCGCTGTCTTCAAGACAAGGGCCGCGGCCAAACAAAAACCCTTTTCAATACAAGGGTCAATACATTACATCAAGGACAAGCACCGATAAAGCTGGCCACTGACCTAAATGACATTGGTTGCCGACCTGGCCAAGGTCGCACACTACGAGATGTGTCTTAGTGTGAGTTGTGAGTAATACTAATATAAACTTTGCCCCACTGGAGGAGAGGATCATTATATCAGTAGCGACAGTATCATCAGTATTATCATTATATCACTATAGCTTCAGTCTATCAGTATATATCATTACAGTACGAGAGCGCGTCCCTATACAAGGTTAAACTTATAATTATTTTCATAGTTGTGCATATTAGTTTATTTATTTTAATCATTTTAAATTATTTGTTGTTTATCTCATATTTATTTCTAATTATTACATGTTAATAGTTACCATTTCTCACATTTAAATTATTGTAAAAATATAGTCTATTTTTATAAATTCAGTGTTGGTAATTCAAGCAATAACTCTCTAAATTAACTTCCGTCTAATAAATCCCTCTTCAAGACATCTAACTTCATACATCAGGAATCACGACAATTGATTCCACTACACTACTAAAAGAAAAATTCAGTTTTATTTGGACTACTCTCTTATAAAAATAAAGATGTAGAACAGTTTATACTCATTTTTAATTGAATACATTTTATTGTCAGAAATGAATAAATTTTTTTTGTTTGCATATATTCTCTTTTTAAATAAAATAAAATTTAATACTCTTTATACTTTTTGAAAGTTTTGATCTACAATTAATTTGAATAATACAACAAAAAAAAAAAAAAAAAAAAAACATTCTATGAACTTTCAACAAGAATGATTGCTTACAATTATCCGGTAACAGGATTGATTATCCGGTAATATGATTAAATCATTTATTATCTGAATTTTGGTAAAATGTTAACAAGATACGTGCAGTGGCTAGAATTCAATCTGAGATTTTTATTCCTCATTTGTGTGTTTCATCCTCCTTTAAACCGTTTTCAAATGTCCATTAATAATAGGGTTTCTTCAAAATTGTGTACAATTATAATAATTTTTGATTAATTATTTAATACTTTTGTTTGCTCATATAGCATTATATAATTTTTACAACTATGTAATATATATATATATTTTAAAAGTATAACTATTAGAAGCAGCTACCTTAGAACACTTGCAAACAAAATTATCTTGGAAGAAAAGTATCAAATACTAAAAGTAAATGATCTTTGATATATGATATTCTATACTAGAACACTAAAACCTTAAGGGGCCTGCTTTGGTTAAGTACATGTTTCCTTCTCCCCCAGCATCGCTACATTTAGTATAATTGTTATTATAAATTCAGAAAGGTGCGTATGCGTATTTCACACCAGATTATTATCGTGCCCCAATATCAGTTTCATATATTGGATACGATCGGCAATACTTACTTTTAAAGCAGGCAAAATATTAAATAATATTTATTTATTTATATAAATTCATAAATTACAATTGTGATATTGCTTTTTGAAGTTTTAGAGATTAAGATATTGAAGTATTATCGTGCCCCAATATCAGTTTCATATATTGGATACGATCGGCAATACTTACTTTTAAAGCAGGAAAAATATTAAATAATATTTATTTATTTATATAAATTCATAAATTACAATTGTGATATTGCTTTTTGAAGTTTTGATGTGAAGAAATGCAAACCCAAAGTACTTTATTACAGTACTTATACTTATTAATAAAGTATATTCCCTCCCCCTTCAGTGAGTTCCCCCTCCGTATACATGTTTCATTAATACCCTTCTTCAGGTAGACTAAGCGAGCATTTTATTGGTATATCATGGGTGGTCCTTACTATAAGTATCATCCAATTAATTTTAATTATAAAACTTTGTCCTAATTAAAGATATTAAAATAAAACTGGGAACTTAAAATAATCAATAACTTATATGATGTGAATGGAACTTTCACTTTCACGTAAAGCTGTTAGAGAGGAAGGATAGCGATAGTGTTAAATTTTTGCAATTGAGTTTTGTTACCCGGGAAATATATGTGTTGAGGTCTCCTGAATCCGAAAAATAAAATGTTTTGAGCGATTTGTTTGCTCGCGTATGTGCATGTATGTGTGAACAGAATGAAAAAGAAAAATTCAAACTTTATATACTGCTTATCACCACAGTCACAATCTGTCATTTGGTCAAAATCCCCGGTTGGGAACTGGATGGTTATTTATGGGTGAATTTTCCCAGAGAAATGTTTCAACTAAAAGTTTGTATTAGCTGTTTGTATCTGTAGTTCATATAATGTTTAAAGAAAATCGTTGAAGCTATTTTCGAGAAAATTACGAAAACCAATTCAATGAAGTGGCATTTTCGGTTGATGGATTTTTGCCCGAAACCTTCGTGTCTTATGCGATGGTAGTACCTAAAACGAATATCAATTTCATGCTTCCTGCAACTTGTTTTTGAGATATTATTTTTAAATGCGGACACAAACATTTTCTAAAAACCACTTTTTTTTTTTTGGACTCAGGGGACTTCAAAACGTGTATTTCTGGTGAAAACTCAATTTCGAAAATCTGGCACGATCGCAATATTTCTTCTTACTATTATTAGTAATTAGCACAAAGTTTATATGTGCCCGAAATGGATTTTCAGAGAAGATCTGCACGGTGTACCAGAGTGGAGAAGCTGAGGAATAGCGAAATAAGGAGAATCGCAGGAGTGCAACATGACAGTGGGAGAGAATCCAAGAAAAAGTCTTCACTTGATATAGCTACTAAGGGAAATTGAGAACGATAGATGGCCCAAAAGGTGCCTTGGATGAAAAGAGGATAGTCCCCGTAGACTGTCTGTAGGCCTAGAAGAGGACGACTGTCACAACCAAGAGAAATGGCTAACTCTAGTCCGAAGCAGGCAGTCTGATGGAGAATCGGTTATTATAGACTATGAAAATGATCAAAACGTTCAACCATAGTGATTCGAATAAAAAGAATCTGAATTTATCATCATTACAAACCATAGTTTTCTATCCTTTCATAAAATATCAACGCAAAGAGAAACCTATAAAAAGGAAGAAATTAACGGAAACACGGAAAATAAACAACTTTTATGAATGATAAAGAGTGGAGGGGGGGGAGAAAGTAGGACGGAAACAAGAAGATTATTGGAAAAATATCTAATTACAGCAGCAGTGTTGTTGTTGTTGAGTGCAAAACAATCTTTGATTATGAAAAACTCAGTTTATTGCTCCTCCGTCGCTTTTTGCTATCTTTTCCTTTTGTTTTAAACCCAAAATTAGGTCAGCATTATTTGCTTAGGATGTTTTAAGTAGAAACTGGAGATAGACTTTTAATCATTTTCTACTATCGCTTTGTTATTTTTGATCATTTGTTAAAGAAACGGAGTGTTTCTTGTTTAAAAAATTTTACTTTAACGAACCTTAGCTGTTGAACCCTCTCTACAGTGAATAGGTATTAGTAAATAAAAGAAAATATAAAATCTTGTGTGACCTCCTTTCCACGACGGGATCCCAGCCTAACGCTGTAAACTTCGTATTTATAATCATTAACAGCATTTTTGTTGACATAATTTTTTCCTCTTTTTTTGGAGAGTTAGCCTAACAGAATCATTAAGGCTGAGATCATTTACGCTTTGCGGTATCATTATAAAAAATGATACTGTTTAACCTTTTCCCTTTGATATTCAGGGAGTTTAAGGACCGATCACACCCTATTGGGTTATATCAAACCCCCCGTCCAAGCAACGGAGTCGTTTTTCAAGAGAAGGATGTCACCACCACGGAGAGGCTATTAGTGCAAGGCCTCGCCATGGCAGAGATGTACACCCGAGCAATCCCCGCTTGATCTATTTAAGGACAGTTTAAGATACGTTCAGCCAGCGCGTGAAATGATCCCACAATTGGTCAGTCACACTCCACTCCCAGAAGTTAGGGAAGGCACCCTACCAGGCTCTGATAAACCGCGCACACCCAGCAAATGCGCTTCCAGCTGTGGGGTTGTCACCGGGTTTAATTTATATCGCGGGTCTCCTCCCGCTCAAATCATCATAACTGCGGCCATTGGTACACGATTTTCTTTAAACTTGGAATGCTTGCTGCATAGATTTAGATTTTGATTTCCAGCTATACCGCGGCACCGCAGTCAACATAGGCTTATCCTATAGGTCATAGGATGGTCTATGGGCCATTATAGTCCCGATTTTATAGTAGGTGAACCCTCCCCTCCTAAGGAGTTTAAGGGCTTTCACTACTAGGTCTTTTTGCGTAACTGTCTCCTCAGATCGCATTGTACTAAAGGTTTCGTATGGCAATTTGGTAATTGCTACGCAATAAAAAAGCAGGTGGGGCTATTTCCTCCTCCTTCTGGCATGATGTGCATAAGGGTTCCGAGCTTATTAGCCTTACTTGTACAGATGTTCTCAGGATCACTAAGGGTCCTCCCTTTACACAGTTTTGGCATCATCCTTTTGCTGTGCATTGCCACTAGGCTCAAACTTCAGAACGCATCGTGCTTGCTACGGTGCCAGTCACCAATAGGTGTATGGATTGCTTCACTGGTTATCCCCAGGACAAGCTATGGACCGCAAAGCGGAGTATTTGCCCCGTTCCTTGCCAGTTGATCAGCTGCCTCAATACCCTCAATCCCTGCATGCTGCATAGTTAAAAAAGTAGGTATTACTTTTATTTGAAACATTTTTCTGAAAAATATGATATTAGATGGGGAGGGGGTTATTGGAGGCCGGTCAGTTAGTAAAATCCCTACCACTATGTCAACCCAACTAAACAGTTTAACGTTGTAATTTATTTAAAGAAAATGGCTTGATTAAATTTTATTAATTAGAGTTAGAGAACATCGTGTGAGTGTTTCACACCAGATTTTCTTTCTTTTTTTTTTTAGTCTAGATGACTTTGTGAAAAAGAAAAGAAATTTTCAGGGAAAAGAAGAAAGTCTATAAACAGATGTTACATAATTCAATGAATTTTCTGGTTGAGTGTATATGTTTGTGCGCGAAGTTGAATGGGCAGACCATTAAGATACAGATTCCCTCACCCGCACACTTAAGTTCTTCTTGTAACCTACTTCTTATCTTTCATCAACGTCCTATTAGCGCCCGCAAATCTTATTCCAATCTTTCTTTACTTTGTGTTTCTTTCATTGTGTGTCCTTTCTCTTTACTGTATTTTGTCTTTTTTCTTTCTTTTTATCTTGTTTTTATTGTTTGAAATACCTGTAGCTGTCTTTTTTTTTCTCCAGATATAGCTTTGGATTTTTATTGATATTTTTATAAGTTGAAATTATTGTTCAATTTAATCGCTTTTTTTCACTGCTTCCATTTCTTGCTAGAATTTTTGAAACTTTGGAGATATGAGCTTTTGATTATATAAGGAAATAATCAGTGTTAGTTGTGCAATGCAATCGTAACTCTGTTACACGTAATTATTTACTTAATGAATTTCTACAAGTGTTTAGTTTTATTACATAAAAAGGAAATATTATGGATAGTGTCAAATTTTGGAAATTGAGTTTTTACTAAAAATATGTCGCCTTGATGTCTCTGAATATGAAAAATTCAGGTACTAAGTACTCACACGACCTTCTCTTACTTTAATTAATACAAATTAATCAAGAATATTTTATTTAAAATTGGAACGTAATCGTGTAGAACTGATCGTGACTCATGCTGAACTGATTGTCGTACTAATGTAGAACTGAATGATACTGATTCCCTCCTCCAGTGGGGCGAAGTTTATATTGGTATTATTCACACATTGACAGATGTGTAAGTAATAGTCACACTAAGACATCTCTCGCAGTGTGCCGACCTTGGTCAGGTCGGTGACCAATGTGATCTTGGTCAGTGGCCAGATTGGCGACAGATGGTCGCCCGTCGGTGATTATCAAGGACTCTTACTAGTTGGTACTCAATAGATGGTAGCCTGGTGGCCTTGAGTGTTTGTTGGCCCTTGTACGAAAGGAATATCGGCCAGTTGGCTTCTGAACACTGGCCGCATAATGACCCTTGTTTGAAAGGGTTTTAGCGGTGCTTCTCTTTGACCGTGTGTATTGACCCTTGTTTGAAAAGGCTTTTGTTTGGCGCGGCTCTTGTCCTGAAGATAGCGGCTGGCAGGAGCCACTAGTTATAAATTATATCCTTTCTTCTTGCTATCATGACGTTACAGAGCGCTTTATGTCAAAACCAACAAGCTTGTTTAAATTTAAATTAAAACTAACTGAGAAACCCCAATACCTCTCAAAATCAATTTTTTCCGACAAGAGTTTCAAATAAAAGGGGGTACGTTTCTAAATCTATGCACCAAGTATCCATGTTTAAAGAAAATCATTGTAAGGATTTTCAAGAAAATTCAAAAAAAAAAAAAAACTATTCTGTAAAATCGCACTTGTGGTTGACTGATTTTATTCATATTTGGAATTCTATCATTGCTTGTAAATGTAGGTGGTAAAGCCATATTTTTTATTCTGATGTGTTATAGGAACGCATAACAGCTACTAAATAAATTTTCACGTGAAAATGATACAAATAAAGGTGATATATTTATGTGTGTAGATAATATACGAAGTTTAACCAATATAATTGTTGTGTTAAGGAGATAGAGAGAGAATTAGAGAGAATGGATTTTAGAGAAATAAACTAGTAGATATGTTGTTGAACACTGTGAAGTTAGCAAGAGAAATATAAAGAGATAGACTGGCTGAGTAATAAGAAGGTAGGTAGATAGGTTACTGACTGGTTGTAATGTTGTAAACTGATCTTGTTGTCGCTCTATTTATATGAATCGAACTCTCCCTTCCTAGCTGTGGCTGGGTGGCGAGTAACTAACTTTTGATTCATTTATGTCTGCTTCTCCGCTTTTCGGATTCTATGAATCTTTAATGATTCGGATCCCATTATATCATCCAAAGAAAATTATTCGATCCGTTTTCTAGAAAATCACGAGAAACTGAAAAAGAAGAATCATTGTGTAAAGTCGCGCTTCTGTTTAATGATAAGATTTTGTTCGAAATATTCGTGTCTGATTGATGCGTTGGTAGTATAATCTAAAAGGAACACCATGCTTGATCTTCGTCCTGCGACTTTTCGTTTTTCAGATAACACACGATTTTTCTTATTCAAAGAATCCTAAAATGTATACTATTTATTTTTATTTATTTATTGCCTAAAGAAACTGTACATTTCTGTAGCAAAAGATTGACCTCTGCTGAGAGCTGAACAAAAAATACATTACAAGAAAAATCATTACAAACATTACAGCTTAATCTTCAAATAATAAAATAATATTAAATACTTAATTAATAAAGTAGATAGTAACAATGATTTTATTTATTTATACACATAAACATAAATTTAGACTTTATACAAGTCAATTTAGGGAGGAGTTTAAGGGATCTCCTCGTAGGTATTAAATAATACCTTTACAAACCTATGTATATTTTTCCTCCCAAGCCTCAGAGATAAAATAAAATAAATGGTTTATCTTTTCTTTATTTTCTATATGTAGTCAATTAGCAAAATCATAAAAACTGTGTGAAGGTAAATACCTTATTTAATAACCTCCTACTCAAACATTTATAATAAGGGCATTCCAAAATAAAGTGCATAATAAGTAGTAGAAAGTTGTACGTTCTGGGCCACTTTTCAAAATCTAAGTCCAAATCATTTAATATGGTTGTACGTTCTGGGCCACTTTTCAAAATCTAAGTCCAAGTCATTTAATATGGTTGTACGTTCTGGGCCATTTTTCAAAATCTAAGTCCAAATCATTTAATGTGGTTGTACGTTCTGGGCCACTTTTCAAAAACTAAGTCCAACAGTTACGCTCATTTAGTAAAACACTAAAAAATTTTAGTATCAGTGCGCTAGTAGTATAGTGGTCGACCTTGTACACTTAGAAAATTTTTAGTTAGACGCCAACCGCCAGAGATTAAGTCCAACAGGTGCATTTAAACACGTAGAAAAATTTTAGTAGCGGTGCGCTGGTTGTGGTCGACCTTGTACACTTATAAAATTTTTACT
Source organism: Triatoma infestans (assembly GCA_011037195.1). Taxonomy (NCBI): domain Eukaryota; kingdom Metazoa; phylum Arthropoda; class Insecta; order Hemiptera; family Reduviidae; genus Triatoma; species Triatoma infestans. Next base: position 23,813 of record JAAEAF010003666.1, on the reverse strand, counting down.
CTCCGAGGAGGCTAAATCCACACGGCCACTGATAATATGTCAACATTGATATAACATTACTATAATACTAATATTTTATATTAGTATAATATACACTTTAGAGGGCTAATTTTGTTCTAAACTGAAAACTTATGATTTTTATGGTTTTTAGGATAATAATATTAAAACAGATTGCAATATTACATCGAAGGAAATTTAAAACAATTTTTAAACATTTATTAAATAATTAATTTTTACTTTCTGTTACTCCTAGTAAGAGGAAGTATTGTAATCGTGTCAAATTTTCGATATCGAGTTTTCACCACCGGAAATATCCGTTTTGAGGTCCCCTGAGTCCAAAAAAGTGGTTTTTAGCAAATAGCCTGTGTGTATGTATGTGAACAGCATAGCTCAAAAACGAAAAATCGTAGAAAGTTCAAACTTGATATTACGTTTAGGTATCACCATGGGATCTGACGGTGCGTTATGTGTCAATATTCCTCAACCGGAAGTACCACTTTACTAGTTGTTTTTTTTACGTTTTTGCAATTTTCTCAAAAATGGCTCCGAAGATTTTCTTTAAACTTGTTATATCAACTACACATACAAAGAGCTACAACTTTTATTTGAAACATTTCTCCAGGAAAATTCATTTAAGGGCACTTCTGGGGGAGGGGTGGGGTTAGGTTTTCATCTTAACTGCTGTTTCAGTATATTAGACAATTCTGTCATCTAAATAATGTTAATTAGAATTAAATATGTTGTTGAAATTCCGAGTTTGAAAAAAAAATAGATAACCGGAAGTGCGTTTTTACTGAAATATAATTTTCAGTTTTCTGGTATTTTCTCGAAAATGGCTCCAACGATTTTCTTTAAACCAGTGTTGTTAACTATACATATAAAGAGCTACAACTTTTATTTGAAACTTTTCCCCTGATAAATTCATTTAAGGGGACTTTTGGGGGAGGGGGGTTATGTTTTTCTTTAAAATGCTATCACAGTTGATTATACAATTCTGTCATCCAAATTGAAATAACTAGAAATTAATATATGACCCAAATTCCGAGTTTCAAGGAAATTAGTAAACCGGACAGTTTTACTGGACAGTGTTTTCACTTTTCGACGAATTTCATTAAATTTGGTACACTAACTATAAAATTTGTCAATTATAATTTTGAGTACTGGAGTAAGAGAAAGTTGTGTGAGTGTTTCACACCAGATTTTTTTATATATTTTATGAATAGTTTTTTAAAAAAAAATGTTTATTTATTTTTAAATTAGGATCGTACATTTTTATATAGCACTAATACCACTTTTTCAACCCCACTTACATATTATTCGATGGAAAGATTTCAAAATGTTATGAAACATTTAATTAATTGCATCCAAATAAAAATATCTTGAGTGAGTCTACATAACACATAGTAAAAAATAAAAACATTTATTGGATCTGAATTCAATTAAAAATTTCATATTTTTTTTATTAAGATTGCAATATAATAGAAGGAGCTGGTTGAATTTGTTTGTCAGTCAGAATCGATGCTAAATAGAGGGGATGATGGCTAGACTTAGATTTTGAAAAGTGGCCCAGAACGTACAACCATATTAAATGATTTGGACTTAGTTTTTGAAAAGTGGCCCAGAACGTACAACTTTCTACTACTATAATATTATCACTTTTGCCCTCCTTACAAGTAAAGCAACCTCTTTTAGGATCAAATAAATGGGCTGTTCCATTATAAAAACTCCTAGGGTAACGATCACTTGCTACTCTAAATTTGAGCTATCAATCTGGTTTTAATGATATTCCACCTAATATTTACATGTGAACTACCATTACCCCAAGGGTCATGTACTAAAATAGGTTTTAAAAGGAGAGAAATTAGTGAGAAACTGTTTTTAAGAAATAACTAGAATGAATACTGAACGTAAATAGAGAAATTCGGGTGAAAGTAGAAGAGAAAATAGAGAGATTTAAGAGTGAATGAAGAGAACCGTAGTATTTGGTTGCTTACTCGTGGTTAGCTGTTCTATAAACTGTTATAAAGACTCTCTTGTAGGGATAGCGCAGCTGTATATATATGTAGAGTCTCCCACTCTAGTCTGGCCTAAGTAGTGAGTGAGATTCTCAAGTTTGTGGCCTCTCTCTCTCTCTGCTTTAGATCCCTCTATTCGGATCCTGGTACAGTATTTCCGGTGAAAAACCCAATTTGTTGCTACTGCCAGAATCATAACCGCTTGTATTAAGGAGACATGTCACGCCTCATGTGACGTACGGATTGACTGACGTAGCTTTTGAACGGCGCCTAATGATATGTTACAGGCAAGGCAAATGCACGCCAAAATATGCCATTGCAGGCAATGCGTTGATCCATTATTTGTAAAGTTTTCCACGGAAACACTTTGCTGTTTTCACAAAAAGTTTACAAATAAATATGTGAAATTAGTATTGAGCTTCCTTCAATGTCATTCAATCAAATTGCTGGGAGCATCTCTTATCTATAATTCTAAGTGCAACTAAACATTCAATAAAATTGCAAATTTGAAGTGAATTGATCAATTAATTAGAACGGTGGGAGTTAAAGAATTTTTTTTTAGTTTTTCGCTCTAGTTTTTTATTTTATTTTATTTTTTAAATAAAATCCTGGCTCAAAGAAAGAAATACAAATTGTCCATGTATCTGTTTGATTCTATTTTGTACGACTATCTGAAAATATTTTTGCGTGACACAAAAGTAATCTTAACACAGTTCCATCACGACAGTCAATAACAATGTCTGAATGACACTCTGAACAGCTCCTTGACATATATCACTTGATTGACATTATTTAGTTAAAGAGTCGTGTTCTGAATACATGGTGTTAAATGTTTTAAAATAGGGAACATTGAGTTATCTTATTTTAATGTCAGATAGTGGGAAATGTTAGGATTTTTATTTAATAATTTTATTTTTTTTTATAATTAATAAATTTTAAATAGCATTAACTAAAGTAATTGATTACAATTAAAATGTAATAAAAATTTAGTAATTGATGCAATTTAAAGGTGAATTATAGGGTTTTAATCAATTAATGATATTGATTTATCGATCTTGTTATACAAGTTAATTGAAAGAGGCCATTATTCTTGCAGGAAAATGACGTGAAAGCGATATTGTCAATTTTGATGTATTTATTATTATTTATTTGACGTATTTCTTGTACAGTTGCTGAAACTCTGGAAACTTAATGTTAAGTTAGTAGTAGAAGCAAGAAATTAGAAGCAACATAATAAAGCAAAAAATTTGCCTTCCGATTGCTCATACACAGAACAATCAAACGATGGCGTTAATTCAAAAAAGGAAAAATCGCATAAAATTAAAATTGAGATCCGAAGTTTTTGATCGAATCTCGTCAAACTACTGAATTATATTTTTTTTTTTGCTCATTTTCTCCCGATTCTTCAGCGGACATCTTCAATCTCTTTGTACATCCTCTATAGTGAAGATTTATTTTTTATATCAATAAATAGATCGTAGGAGTACTCTGAAGAAAAGGTGTTGTTAGACTTCTCTCTAAAATAATAGCATCACATTATCAGCGATATTTTCCGTGATAGCCTGCTTCTTTTTGTGGACATCGACCGGTTTCGGGTGTTCGCCGCCCATCATCAGGATGTTTTGTCAAAACAGTATGATAACATAGACTTGGCATAGAGCAAATTTAGTTCATACACACACTCTTTTTATATATCCAATATTTATATCCTTTTGATATACACACAATATATATAAACTAAATTTGCTCTGTGCAAGTCTGTGTTATCACACTGTTTTGACAAAACATCCTGATAATGGGTGAACGCCCGAAACCGGTCGATGACTACGAAAAGAAGCACGCTATCGTGTAAAATATCTCTGATGCTTTCCAGCTTTGCGAAACCAATTACAACAGCATTTTTGAAAATTTGGAGGTGGGTCTGCAATGCTGGATAATATCTGGATTTTATCCGTCTAGCATGCATTTTAAGTATGCTCCTGATCGGTTTCGGATTTTCATCCATCGTCAGAGCAAATTCACCAAGTTCGTGTAGAGACTTCACTTCAACCTAATGTTTCGTTACACTCACCCTTGTTGGTTGTATATAAGTGGGAGGTTCTCCATTGTGTATATGGACGAGGGACCTCCTCACATATATACAACCAACAAGTGTGAGTGCAACAGAAACATTAGGTTGAAGTGAAGTCTCTACACGAACTTGGTGAATTTGCTCTGACGATGGATGAAAATCCGAAACCGGTCAGGAACATAATCAATATGCATGCTACGACGGATAAAATACCAGCAACAGCATTTCTTTATATTGTTTAGGTTCTTTTTGCATAAAATAAAGAACAATTAAATGTATTATATAATTCCATGTTTATAAATAATAAGGTCAATTTCTGGGAATTTTGCTTTCCAGTTTTTACTTTCCCTTATTTAAAGAGCAAAGTATTGCCATCGTATCAAATTTTCGATATAGAGTTTTCATCGCAAATACACGTATTGAAGTTTCCTGAGTTAAAAAAAAAAATTTTTAAAATTGATCTCGGTGTATGTGCGTGTGTGATTGCGCATATGCGTATGTTCGTCCGTATGTGATCAGTGTAACTGATTTAGTAAATCGCAGAAAGTTCAAAAATTAAACTTAGAATGAAAAGCATTCACTTATAATTTCGTCTACCAGGGAGCCTTGATATTAATAAGGTTTTTCGTCAAAATTGGTCAACCGGAAGTACCATTTTACTGAATGGATTTTTCATGTTTCCGCGATTTTCTTAGAAACGGTTCAACGATTTTCCTTAAACTTCGTATACTATCCACATATTGATCACTTTTGAAACTTTTTTCTTGGTAAATTCTAGTTTATGAAGCGTTCTGCGAGAGAGTCAGCTATTTTTTTTTTAACATGTAACCTAACTGTACATATATGAACCAGTCAATTTTATTTGAAACATTTTGTTTTTTGGAATTGTTGATTTTAAAGTGGAAGATGTAATGGAAGAAAGAAATGAAAGAATATAAGAATTTTGAAAATAGTTTGGTAAAATAATTTGTGAATTTTAGCTGGTTGAAACATTGTATTTTAGTGAAGGGAAAAGAGCCAGGTACTATAATTTAGGTCAATGCAAACCAAGAGACAAAGGGACAAGTAACAGTTAGGATAAGACAATACACTCCGTCCAGACATATCAGCATTATTTGAAAAGATTTGTACTAACAAGAGAAGGCATTCTGCTTACAAACAAGAACAGTCTGTATTAGACATTCAAGCAGAACACTTGTTTTTCACTCTCTTAGCATCAGTGCCAGTTCCACAATATATTAATAAGTTTATATATTCTTTGCAAATAACTTGTAGTTAATTATTTTTAATAGAATATATTTATTGTTAGCAGTGGTGACTACTTTCTCATTTCTAATACTTCTCTCTCTTAAAACTTACATACACACAAGCCCTTTACAAAACCGCTCGTGCTACACAAGCTAAGACTACTACAACACCTCTCATCGCCAATTACATTTCAAAGAGATTGTTTATCTGGGAATCCACAATCCCAAGATCTACCTATCTTATGTTACCATCTTTGCCAATGAAATTTCTTTTTCGTGTCAATGACTAGCCAGGTTTTTTTTTTTTAATCCTCATTATCTCATCTGATTATTCTTAGACTATATTTTGCTAATTATTTCGCCTGACCTAATGCTGTGTTTAACTTCAACATCCAATGAAAGTAATGATACGTCTTATCTATCCTCACTTATCTCTATTTATCGTGGGCTTTCTTCATTTCATTTACTGCCTGTTTCCAGTTATTTCTTTGGATTAATCTATTTATTTCTTGTTTTGCCCTAATCGCTGCTGTCATAATGCCTTTATTTCTTGATTTCTTTGTAAGAAATCTACGTATTGTTTTCTTTCTTTCTTATTTCTATATAAAATCTTCATTTATATCATTTTTTTTTTTTTTTTTTTAAATTACTTGTTTAAACTAAAAACAAAACAAAAAAATCTCTAGATTGGTACTTCTTATCTTTCTGAAACTTCATTAAAAGCATAGTTTGATAAACGTGATACATATGTAGTTGGAAGCCCTAAACTACCAACTCTATTTGAACTAATAGTGAACTAATTAAAAGCCGGATATTGAGTTCTCTAGTAGTTATTACTATTTGACATTGTTAACTATAGTGTTGGAAAATTTATCTTGTATAATTAACCATGCTACAATTTTACATTAAATTTTCCCTCTCATTAAATGTAAAAGGTTTAAAAATAATTCAAATTTTATAATTAAAAAAATCTAATGTGAATCATTAACACAATTTTTTATTTATTGCAATTTACATAATTATTATTGAAATATTTCCATTAAACTTGTAATTTTTACAAAATGTAACTTGGTTAGGGAAAATCAAAAACTAAAAGGGATAATTCAGTGTGGAACGGGATCTTCCAGCTCCCGCAACAATACTCATAAAAATCTACTTAAGCGTGAAAATGTTATAAACAAATACAGATAGGTTTGTATATGTGTTAGTTAGTAAAACAAATTCAAAGAAAGTTCGTTGATATCTTTATTGAATGAAGAAACCACAGGAAACTGGAAAAAGAAAAAAAAACCCTTTCAGTAAAAGTCGCACTTCCGGTCAACTGACTTTATTCAAATACTGAATTTTAGTAACAGATTTTATTCTTATTAATATTATACAGACGTTATATATAAAAGAGACGGAATGTGAGGGAGAGAAAATCGCATAAGACTAAAAAGTGGCATTAAAGTAATGTGATACTTCCGTTTGAACGATTTTGATGAAAACCCGTATTGTTGGGTGTTCTGGTAGGACTTAAAAAATAAATACTAAGATTGAACTTTCTGCAATTTGTCGTTTTTACTTTCTTTTACTTTCTTAGTAAGGGGAAGTATTGTAATCGTGTCAAATTTTCGATATCGTGTTTTCACCGGAAATATCCGTTTTGAGGTCCCCTGAGTCCAAAAAAGTGGTTTTTAGCAAATGGTGTGTGTGTGTGTTGTGTGTGTGTGTATGTGAACAGCATAGCTCAAAAACGAAAAACCGTAGAAAACTGAAACTTAATATTCCGTTTAGGTATCACCATGCGATCTGACTGTGCGTTATCTGTCAAAATTCCTCAACCGGAAGTACCACTTTACTAGTAGACTTTTTTACTTTTTTGCGTTTTCTCAAAAACGGCTCCAAGGATTTTCTTTAAACTTAAAACATTAACTACAATACAAGGAGCTACAACTTTTATTTGAAACATTTCTCTGGGAAAAATGATTTAAGGGCCCTTCTGGGGGAAGGGTGGGGTTAGGTTACCCTCTAAGTTCTATTTCAGGTTATTACACAATTCGGTCATTTAAATAATGTTAATTAGAATTAAATATGTTGTTGAAATTCCGAGTTTGAGAAAATCTGAAAACCGGAAGTGATTTTGTGTTTAACACTTTACTAAATGATTTTTTTTCACTTTTTCGCAATTTTCTCAAAAATGGTTTCGGCGATTTTCTTGAAACTACACATATAAACTAAACATTCAAAGATCAACAACTTTTATATAAAACATTTCTCTGGGAAAAATTATTTAAGAGCACTTTTAGGAGAGGGGTAGGGTTACAGCTTCCTCTAAAGTTCATACTTGATTATACAACTCTAAATGAAATTAATTAGAAAAAAAATAGTTGGCCAAAATTCCGGCTGTGAAGAAAATTAGTAAACCGGAAGTCCGCTTTTACTAAATAGTTTTTTTTTTTCAGTTTTCGGCGAATTTCATTAAATTTGGTACACAAACTATAAAATTTGTCAATTATAATTTTGAGAACTGGAGTAAGAGAAAGTTGTGTGAGTGTTTCACACCAGATTTTTTTAGTTATTTTCACATAAATATACACACATATACACACATTGAGAACAATGCCGAATATCCACTGAAAATGCTTCAGGAACACAATAGATCTTTGAAGTCGCATTGCACTTAAAGAATATAATAGATGTATCGCAAATATATATATAGATGTAACGCAAAAATTACATTAAAATTTTACGTTACAATGCAGTTTGAAGGAAATCCCACCTCCACACAACTCCCAGAAGCGGCAAAAATACATATTCCCGGTAAAATGATTCAAGTAATGTACAGGATTAGTTAGTGTAATTAAGTTTGGTAAAGTTAAAGCTTTCTTTAAAAGAAGAATCAGAAAAGGATGGCGTGGCGTGGGGCGAAGAGAGAGGCAAATTTGCAATTTCATGACTGATTTTTAACTAAATATTTTTGACTTATCTGTTGGGAGTTAGTTGCTTGGTTATGCCGGAGATGTGTGGAGGAAGGACCACATACATACTGGGTCTAAGCAGGTATCAGATTTCTCTGATAACGGGCCTTTTTACTGGGCATGGCAGGTTCAAAAAACATCTGTACAAGGTAGGATTGGTGGATGTAGAGCCCTTGTGCAGACTGTGTCAGGAGGAGGAGGAGACGGCCTCTCACCTGTTGTTTGATTGCGTTGCAATCGGCAGACTGAGGTAAGAGATCTTCGGCACGTTGAGACAGGAGGAAATCGTGCTCCAGAAGGGATTGGTGGGGAAGGTTTTGGACCTCACGAAGAGGGGGGCTTCCACTACTAGGCTTGAGGGGTTGGCTCAATAAGCCTCAGAGGCTGCAGTGCCTGGGTTTTAGTCCCCCCCTGCATCATTCTAATTCTAGTTGCTACATGAAAGTTTGAACATCCATACTCTGGGAGTTTTTTATCTCTTGCCCTTTTATCTTAGTGGCACAGGTAATTTATTTCAACTAGTTCTGCCTGAAAGACTGTGGGCTAGTTTGCCTAGGCTTACTGAGGTGTCACACCTCGAATAAGCCTATAAACCCCGGCCCCCACTCTTTCTACCATTCTGGAGCCGCCCGTGTTCTGGAGACAACTAAGATTAGCGGTCCATACTTACAAGCCCCTCTATCCTGTATAAGAACTTGGAAGTTGTATTGTTATATTTAGGAGGTTGAAAATCCGCCTCTAGCTAAATCTCTTACTCCTAGTAATGCTCCAGGAACATAATAAATCTTTGAAATCGCATTGCACTATATTCCTTAAAGAATATATATATATATTTTGCAAATATCTATATATATATATATATATATATAGATATTTGCAAAAATTACGTTACAATTCAGTATGGAGGAAAGCCCACCACTGCACAACTCCCAGAAGCGGCAAAAATAGATATTCCCGCTCTGTCTGAAAGACTGTGGGGCTAGGCTTACTGAGGTGTTACACCTCGGATAAGCCTGTAAATCCCGGCTTCCACTCTTTTCACCATTCTGGAGCCGCCCGTGTTCTAGAGTCAACTAAAATTGGCGGTCCATACTTACAAGCCTGTATAAGAACTTGGAAGTTGCATTAAGTTTTTATATTTAGGAGCCATTATATCGGGAGGGCGGACCCAAAATTGTGTCCGCCTCCGGCTACTTCTCTTACTCCTACGAAAGGAAGTATTGTAATCATGTACAATTTTCTATTATCGAGTTTTCACTGGAAATATACGTTTTGAGGGTCCCCTGAGTCCAAAAAGTGGTTTTTAGCATTTGGTCTGTCTGTGCGTGTGTGTGTGTGCGCGCGCGCGCGCGCGCATGTGAACAGCATAGCTAAAAAACGAAAAATCGCAGAAAGTTCAAACTTGATATTTCCGTTTGGATATCACCATGGGATCCGACAGTACGTTATCTGTCAAAATTCCTCAACCGGAAGTACCGCTTTACTGTTTTTTTTTTCCACTTTTTTGCAATTTTCTTGAAAATGGCTCCAATGATTTTCTCTAAACTTGGTATATCAACTACACATACAAAGACCTACAATTTTTATTTAACACGTTTCTCCCAGAAAATGCATTTAAGGGCACTTTTCAGGGAAGGATGTGTTAGGTTGTCCTTGTTAAGTGCTATTTCAGTTTATTAGACAATCCTAATATCTAAATAGTATGAATTAGAATTAAATATTTTATTTAAATTCGGAGTTTGAAGAAAATCGGATGACCGGAAGTGCGTTTTTACTGAAAAGTATTTTCCAGTGTTCTGCTATTTTTCTAAAACGGCTCCAATGATTTTCTTTAAACTTAAGTATGTGAACTACACATATGAAGAGCTACAACTTTTATTTGAAACATTTCTCCGGATAGTCATTTAAGCGGGCTGTTGTGGGAGTGGTAGGGTGGGGCCTCTAAAGCGCTAACTTAGTTGATTCTACAATTCTATCATCTTGACAAAATTAATTAGAAATAAATTGTTACCAAATTCGTTGTTTCAAGAAAATTAATAAACCATAAGTGGGTTTTTACTGAACAGTTTTTTTTTTTTTTTTCAGTTTTTGTGATCTTCACCATAAAAATATTGACGAATATCATTAAATTTTGTATACTAATAACTATAAAGTTTGTCAATTACAATTTTGAAAACTGGAGTAAGCTAAAAAGTTGGGTGAGTGTTTCACATCAGATTTTTTTTATTTTGTTGAATTGCAACACTAATGAGGACTAAATAAATTAGGCGAAACGTTGGCTAAATTTTAGCGTTTTCTTTATATGACGCACCCAAACTTAAGATCGATTTCCTGCAAAATAAATTTCACCAATAATAAACTTCAATATTATTTATTTTTAAATAATGCTATAATTGAAAACCATGAAATGACATTAAGACATAAAAAAACCGCATCTATTGTGCAAAATAAAGTAAAAAAAAAACAAAATATAAAACAAACTTAGGAATGAACTAGATACATAATAAATTACTTGAATTATATATTTATTGTATTTATAAATATTTATTATTATGTAATATAATACATATAAAAGGAAGATAAAAATTTATTTATCATTCTAATGTTGTGGCCACCGTTTCTCTTTGTATGTTAAATTTTTCTAGTTAACTTTTTATTTCATTTGATGTCCTTTTTGCTAGCTCGCTGTTACTCCCAGTTCCCGATTCCACAGACTACTCCTCCATTTCTTTATATTTCCAACTGAATATTTTCTATGAATTTAAAACAGGATAAAACTTCATCGTGCTCGCAGTTTTCTTTACTTCACCCTCTCACAAGCAGTTTTTTTCTACTTCCTTTTTATTTTTTTTATTTTCTTTATTTTTCACTCGTTTCTCTTTTTTTCTCAGTTTTGATTTATTTATTATCTTGGAATACTTAAACTTGAATGAAATACTATTTTATACGCATATAACGTTATTTAAATGAGTTTATTCATTTTTTTTTTTTTATTCATTAAAAATAAGAATAATAAAAGTTATAGATAAAATTTTTATCGTTTGCCAATTGATATTTTGCTGTTGCATTAATAATGGAGGGGGAGCAAATTACTAATTTTCAACGGATATTCGAGAACGTTATCTATCACTCTCAACCAATCTTTCCCATTTCCTTTATCTTTCTCTCGGGTTTCGAAAAATCTCCTCTTATGGAGAAAGGTAAGAAAAAAAATGGTTCGGTGGTTCTTATTCTTAACCTTGTTTTGCTAGTGTGATAAAGGCCACGTTCTATTTTATTTACTAGTTTTTTCCCCTCAAGCACAGTAACCCTATTCCGAGCGGACCCTATTTACTTATAGGTGCTTCTAATAATGATTAGGTAATTATTTTTTAAAAATAATAATAATAATAATAATAATAATAATAAAAGAAAAACAACAATGAGATGTTTGTACGGCAATGGCCCCAAGGAGTTTTTAAACAAGAAACAATCTTTGTTGCTCTACGTTTCGGGTACCATTGGTTCATCAGAGACATTTTCCATGGTAAATATCACACCTGGGTGAGTGTGTAAAAACTAAATTTGCTCTGTGCAAGTCTGTGTTGTCACACTGTCTGAAAAACGCATCCTGAAAATGGGCGAACGCCCGTAACCGGTCGATGATCACAAAATGAAGCAGGCTACCATGGAAAATGTCTCTGATGCTTTCTAGCTCTGCGGAACCAACCACCACAACAACCATTGGTGCCCTTCTTCAGGAGCTCTGTAAAATTTATTAGAGAAAATACATTATTGTACAGTATAGTAGTTACGAAAAAGTGTATGGATTTATAGCAAAAAAAAGAGAATAATTTTGATTGATTTGATTTGATTTGACGATTTGAACATCATTTTAAAAGAAAAATAATTTAATTAATTATATATATATATATAAAATTGCAAAATAATACATTAATTTTGCTAAACCATTGCATCCTCCCTTGAGAAGATGGAGTGCTGTTCGGGGGCTTTCCTCGATGGAAGCAGGCGTTCGATCGAGTATGGCATCCCCGGGTTGCTCTGGAAACTTAAGGGCATCCTTCCAGCCACCTATTACCCCATCCTAAAATCCTACTTATCCGACAGATATTTTCAAGTACAAATCGGATCATCCTTCTCTCCTTTCAATCATACGGAAGCTGGAGTGCCGGAAGACACTTTTCTAGGTACTAACCTTTACTCAATATACACTGCAGACATCCCAACACATCCTGATACCATCCTTCTCACCGATGCAGATGATACTGCTATCTTATCTACCAATAATGATCCCGTAATAGCCAATAGAAATCTGTAAACCCACCTCTTTTCCCTAGAAAATTGGTTCAAAAAATGGGTCATTAAACCTAATGAAAACAAGTCCCGAAACATTATCTTCACTCTTCGTCGCATTACCCCTTCCCCAATCTACTACAACTTAATTCCCTTACCAGTGATCAACATTGCTCGCTATCTTGGGCTTTACTTAGACCGAAGACTTACCTGGAATTCTCATACACGACTTAAAAGAATAGAACTAAACAGATGCTTTCGATAATTAAAACAGATCTAAACTCTCCCTAGACAACAAAAGACTAATTTATACATCTATTTTAAAGCCTATCTGGGCGTACGGAATAGAACTATGGGGTTCAACCAAACGCTCAAATCTCTAGAGACTCCAATCCCTACAATCCAGAATCCTTCGTAACATTGTAAACGCTCCATTTTACGTCTCCAACCAAACCATACACACTGACCTTAAATCGCTCATATCACCCAAACTCTTTACAGAGAATTTCATATTAACCTACAGACTCACACAAATCCTTTAATTCAACACCTGTTTTCCGGAACTCTTCCTAATAACCCTCCTAGACGTCTGGAAAAACAATGGCCTCGTGATTTCCTCCTAAGTGAAGAAAGTGAATAGTATTTTTGTGTAGTTTTGGAGTGTTACCATTGGGTAGCTTCTCCACTCATCATTATGTATTTATGTTCTTTGTAATTATTGTTACTTATAACGCTATCGCGCTGATTGTAGCATGAATAGAATGAATACTGATTGTAGCTAAAATAAACAAAAAAAAGAAAAAAAGAAAAAGAATTATTGTTTTGTTAAAGAAATTGGGGATTTCAATTTCAATTTTATTAATTAAGTTTAAAAAAATGATATAAATTTATTTACTTCATTTTTACTTATATTTACTTTTACTTTACCACTTTTATTTACTTCATTGTTGTATATTTTTATTATTTTATTTTTTTTGTTTATTTACTTTTCTTTTATAATGTATTTGTAATTAACTAAAGTTCACGTATAATGACTCTCCGGTTGAAATTTGTAATGTATTTAATTATTTAGGAGTTCCTTTCTCTTCTTCTGGCAAATTCAGGCAGGCAAGTCTATCTTTTCTAGCTAAAATTTCTGTCGCCAATCAAAAAGTGATAAAAATGTTGGGCGCATTCAGGTCAGACTCCTGGGGAACGAAGATTAAATTGTTTGATTCACTATCTGAGAGTGTACTGTTGTATATGGTAGAGATTTGGGGCATTCAGTACTCTAATATTGTCGAGAAGGGTCAATCGAATTTTTTTAAAGTATTATTAAAGTTGCCAATCAATACTCCCGACAGTTATATTAGAGTTGAGGTAGGTCGTGTCCATCTAATATGTAAAATATTTAAGAGAATGTTGAGTTGGTGGGTAGTATTATTACAAATGTCAGATGATATGCTGCCTAAACAGTCGTATAATATGTTATTGAAATTTATAGATTGTAAAAATATCCCATTTAATTGGGCATATGAGTTAAGAGAGCTTCTCTATCGGATAGGGACAAATCATATTTGGAACAGTCAGAGTTCTGATATTATTAATAAAAATTATAACAGTTTGGTTGAAGCTTTTGAAAATCACTATTTGTCAAAAGATGTAGATTTTGTTATTAACTCACCGTTTAATGTATATTTTCGTAATGTCAGTAGCCTAGGAATGCGAGAAGAGTATTTGTATCATAATATTAACATCAATAAAATTAGATTGATCTCACGGTTGAGGTTAGCTAGTAAAAAGTATACATGTATCTTTGTAAATGAAGAAAAAGTTCATTTTAATAATGAGCAGTTATGCAGACTGTGTGATTCGGGGGATAAAGATGATTTGATCCACTACTTACTGTATTGTCCGTCTCTGTCTCCATACAGAGAAAAATATTTGAAACACTACTTGTCGTACTGTAATGACACAGTTTCTAATATAGAACAGGTACTCTCTTGTTTTGATGGAAACAAGATTAATAATATATACTTATTTTTTGTCAAAAGTGTCAAGTTAAGAAAGTTACTTATAAATTAGCTTATTATTATAGTTCAGTTGTATCGCCTAGTTATTTATCTCTATTTTCTTTAAATTCTTAATGAGTTTACAGTTAGTAAAATATTGTACTGATTACCAGATAAGGATGTTATTAATTTTCAAAATGTTTTTTGGTTTTTTATTTTTATTTTAGATTTTCTATGAGTTTTGTATTTTGAGGTATATATATTTTATTTTATTTTTTCAAGTTTTTTGTTCTGTTTTGCTTATTAGGATTTCATTTTTGTATTTTCTCCCACTTCTTGCTATAGATTTTTGTATCTTTAAAGCAATAAAGTACATACATACATTTGTAATTAACTTACGTTTTTTTACTCTATTTGTAAACAAACCTCATTGTACAGACAATTACCTAAAACAATTGACAGTAAATAAAAATATACTATTTAAAGTTGCGGACACGACCCTTTCCACCGGAAGTGCCACTTTACTGAATGAATTTTTGGTTTTTACGAGTTTCACGAAAAACGGCTTCAGCGGATCTGCCACCAGTATAATTAACAATAGTTGACAGAAGAAAATCCTGGAAGTCCAGAAAAAAAATGAGAGTAGTATGATAACGTCAGCAGCATTGTTAAGCTTTCCTCTAAAGTAAATTTCAATATAATGTACGTTTCTATCACTTATACCACCTACCTAGGTATATGGAAGCATTTCTATATTTCCAAATTTGAAGAATATCTGTTAACCGGATGTATGACATTACAGGATTACAAGATAATAATTAATTGGACTACTTTTTTTTATGTTGTTGCTAAAAACTAGATTTTGATTGCATTAGCTCATGCTTAGATTTCTAACTTTATACTATTCTTTCAATACTTTGTGGACTGCGCCAGATACATAAAATTAAGTGTAATACAGTGAATAGCTACAAACTCCTGGTCTAAGAAAAGTTTTTTAACTGAATATTATGAATTCCTTTGGGAAAATTTTGTGAAAATTGTGTTTAACATCAATTTTAATTTGTTCCCATTAGTATAAACGGGCCACATATAAAATGGCGGACTTATATTTTTCTTAAATCTTGCATTTTTGCATAAAATTCTCTATTGCTTTCTTTTTTCAACAATAGAATGAAAATTCTGAATTTTCTCATATAGTTTACAAATTAATTATATAAAACAGTAAATATTATGTTAGAAATAACAATTTCTATTGCATTTTTTTTTTTATAAACATTTTTTGTTGCACTATTTGATAATTTATAAGATACCTATGAAGGGAAAATTAATAAAAAAAATTCTAATCTAGATTTTTCATAGAAATAATTAACTATAAATAATTAACCAATCACAGTATAGAATTGACGATGTCAAATGTGGGCGTGGTCCACATAATAATTCTAAATTTCTGATTGGCCTAACAAATACCCACATTTCACACCTTCTCTTCTACACTGTGATTGGTTAATTATTGTTTTAAAAAAAAACAGTTTATAATTTTTTTACTAATTTTTCCTCCGTAGATATTTTTTAAATTATTAAATTGTGCAATAAAAAAAAAAAAATGCAAAAAATCGAGATATTTCTAACTTAATATTTACTGCTCTAAATAATTATTGTGTGCTATAAAGAAAAAAAATCAGAATTTTCATTCCATTGTTGAAAAAACAAAAAAACAAAAATGCAAAAGAGAATTAAGCAGAAATGCGAGATTCTATGTAAGTCCGCCATTTTGTATTTGGTCGTTTATACTAATGGAACAAAAAATAAAATTGTTGTTAAATACCCGCATAATTTTCTTCAAAGAATTCATAATATTCAGTTGAAAAACTTTTCTTAGACCTTGAGATTTTAGCTATTCATTTTAGTGTCCTTAATTTTATGTATGTGACGCAGTCCACAAAGTATTGAAAGAGTATACTTTGAAGATAGAAATCTACGTATGAGCCAATGCAATCAAAATCTAGTTTCTCGCAACAACATAAAGAAACGAATCGAACTATTAGTGCAATTAAACTAATATAATAAGAAGAAGCCTTATATATTGGAGTTCGATAAATTAGAGTAACAGAAAGTATTGTGAGTGCTTCGCATCAGATTTTCTGTTTTAATAAAAAACTGGAGTCTGGCCATATTTTATTAATATTATGTGTTTAATAAAACAAAAAAAAATGAATGTATAATGCTTTTAAGCATTACTCTTAATCTATCATTAAATAGCCAAACAGCAACAACGAAAATAACTGGTTTAGACAAAAGGTAAGACTATTTCTACAGTAATTTTATTTCTGTTATATTAAAATGTAGTAGCCAAATGGTAGGGTGAGAATTAAAATGAGAGGGTATGATTGAAAAAGTGAGCTGTGTGCAACAAAGAGTGAGTGAGCGGGGTTAATAATGAACGCCCTCTGTGTGTGCTCGGTCCTACTTACTGGGTGGTCCGTTCTGTGAGCCGACAGACATCGCTGGCCACCCGCTAGCACCTAACGGATGGTACAAAAAGACCTTCTCGCCTCCTCCTCTATCTCTGCAGGTTACTTTCATGGGGCCTTCACACACAGACATAGTCTATAAAAACCTTATCAATGACTGCTATTAGATACCGTCCTCTATCTGTCTCTCTCGCTCTCTCTTACGCCCTCTTTCAACTTGCAACCCCCACCACAGCCTAGTTCATTTCGTTCCTCTCTAAATGCTAACAGAAACCGTCCTAAACTTAGTTCCCCTCCCAAAAAAAGTTTAGAATCCCTGACCTTTCATAAATATATCCTAATTATTCCCATCTTCTCTTCCATCTATCCTGGTCTTTTTGTTTCCATTAACCATAGTCCATCATGTTTTCCCAAGATTCAAATCTTTTATTATACAATAGACTAGAAGATTTATTGAAAGTATTTCTTATCTATCTATCTATCTACTAAAAATGTGAAAAGTTTTAGAAATCTTTATGACATTACATTATTTTATGGTTAATTTGATTTGTTGTAAGTTTTTCCAAGTCTTAGCACCCTTATGCTTACGGCTCTCGACATTAATGTGAAAAATCTGAATTTGATTTGCGTGATAACTTAATCAGGAAATATGGATAGTGGCGTAAGACAGAATAAATGGCAGTGGGAGGAACTGCTGGTTTGCTGCATAACCTTCTACATAAAAGCTGCCTTTGGCTTCTCATGGACAGTTTTGTCAAAAACATGTTGATGTTAATCTTAACCGGAAGTGTGACCATAGAAGTATGTTTTTATCAGTTATTCGTGATTCTCTCGAAAATTTTATAAAGATTTTGTAATGAATTTTTGAGGGGAGGGGGTCAGAGTTAGTAAAAATTGATATACACTCACATTCGTGTATGCCCGCAAAACAGAAATTAAAAAAAAAAAAATTAATGCCTAAATTTATCAAGGAACTACTGAGCCATTCCCGAACAGATATAAGGCTAATACTGGGTCTACTAACAGGGTATTGTCGGCTGAATAGGCACATGCATCAATTACTACTTGCGGATAACGCGATATATCGATTCTGCAAGATTGAGGAAGAAACCCCGGTCGGTTTCTCCGGGCGAGTGCGCAACAAATAAGCACTGGCGAGGATATTTTGTTTATTTGTTTTAACATAAATGTAGAATTGGTGAGGGGACAAGTATCAACCTATCAATCCAAGCAGGTAGGGTAATGAAAAAGGCGGCAATATCATAGAACCAGCCTCATATAAATTTGAATTTAATGCAAAACTAAGGGAAATCAACTTTTTTTTTTTTAGAAAAATGTTTCAGATAAAAGTGCTAGATTTATATCTGTGCATTCCAAGCGTCTAGGGACCATTTTATATTTTATTTGGATTACTGTTGTACACTGTGTATTGAAGTAATAAAAACCTCTTACATAATTAGAGGATATTAATCCTCTGACTACCTCCTTCCCATAACTCTCTTTTCCCTTTCATCAGATCTTCTACTGCCTCCTCACTAGAAATAGAGGAAGCTGCCCGTTATCAACAACTAACAGCAAAACAAAAGCTTCTAACTCCATAAAAACATGCGGGGTTTCTAAGCAATGAGAGGGCGCATGCCCTAGCGAGGAAGGATTTGAAGGATACCTTTATAGGCCTCGAACCCTTCTGCGGGTTGTCCAGGAGCTTAATTCAAACTTTTATCAAAGGTTGGATAGAATTGCACAGCGTCTGCATTGTTGGGAGAGAACACCAAGACAAAGGCGGGCAAAACTCTTCTTTAAGAGATATTTGCCTAAATTTATCAAGGAACTACTGAGCCATTCCCGAAGGGATATAAGCCTAATAGTGGGCCTACTAACAGGGTATTGTCGGCTGAATAGGCACATGCATCAATTACTACTTGCGGATAACGCGATATATCGATTCTGCAAGATTGAGGAAGAAACCCCGGTCGGTTTCTACGGGCGAGTGCGCAACAAATAAGCACTGGCGAGGACAAGGTTTCTTCAACTAGGGACAAGCAATTCCGAAGCCATGAGCTTTGCTAGACCTGATTAAGGAGGGCGAACCTGTGGGATGTGCTATAATTTTCGGGGACCCACAATAGACTTCTTATTGTGGGTTGCAGTGGAATGAGGCTCGCCCTCACCGTTTCGAATCTAACTCCATAAAAATAATATAAACATTTAAAAATTAAAACTAACAGAACGCTTTTATAACTTATTAAGCACCTTAAATAATACCACAAAAACTTAAAATTAAAATTGTCTATATGTGATTTAAGTATTTTAAATTTGATGTGTCCCATGCTGTACACTTCTACCGACACATAGTCCAAGGAATTATCCGTATAAACATACTGTTTTGAAACTAATTCTATTTCAAGTCAGGTTATAATATCATGAGATTAAATTTAATATAATTAATATACATAAATTTAATGATACCATCTAAGCAAATAATTTCAATAATCTTGAAAACACATACATTATAAAACTTATAAACCTCAAATCCGTAGGTCTGAGCATTCGAAGATTCTAATAAAATTAGATAATTAACGATTTTCATATGTAACAATTTGTGAAAAAATTAGCAAAGACTAGTCAGCCCCTTAGTCTGAGTGGTAGGCCTTTTCTTGTCCCAGGACCCGCATGTTCAATGATACATTTAGAATATAATTTTGATTAATAAACGAGATTAATAATATTGAGTCAATTCTACATATTGAAAGGAGATCCTATGGATCAAAGTCTTAAATTATATGCTCAATATCGATACTAGAATGCGAAGTATGTACACAGGACATTCAAAACATAGTTTAAAAATAAAATTAATAAACTTTTATCCAAGGGAATGAATATACAACAAAAGATATGGACACGTGAATACAGAGGGGTGAAGGGATCTGACAATGTGATTTTGATTGCGTATAATGGTTGAAATATTTTATATTCCTCAGATATTTTTTTTTTTTTTTTTAAATTAATATCAATTCACAATAAATATAAATAAAAACTATCATAAATATTCAACTATAATAGAAGTGGGAAATAATAGAATAGAAACTTTTTCCGTAAACATCAGGAGGTATAGCATTTTATCTCTAACACTATAATAGGAAGGACCACCTTTATCGAATACTGCACCTTTCTTTTAGACACCCTACAGTGTCACTCTGCTGGAATAATGTGATGCATTCATCAAGACCACACCTGTACTTTAAGAAGAGAAAGTGGTGGAAATTTAAACATTCATTTCTGTTTTTACGATTTTATGCAACTTTCTTAGGTTTATTTATTATTCGTTTAATTCTTAAAAAATCTAATAGTTCTATAAAAATCTGTATCACTTATTAGAACAAAGTACTAATACAGTAAGTAGGATTATAGAGAGTCTAACTTCTCTATATAGGTGACGAGTTTTCAATAGAATTGAAGTAATAAATAAATAATAAGTAATAAAACGAAAAAGAGAAAATTTAATTAAGATATTCGGAAAAAAACGGTTATTTTTCTTTTTATAAAGCAACTTTATTTGGGATTTTATCCATCCATTGTATGCTGTTTTTGACGTGTTTTGGATTCTCATCTATCGTCAGAATAGGGTTATAAAGTTCGTGTAGAGAGAGAGAGAGTGAGAGAGAGAATTGACTTCAACTTAGTTTCTGTCACGCACTACACTAATTGAATCCAATCAGGACATCAATCATCACAAAACAACTTCAGTGACATATGGTAAAGCAAAAGCTCAAACAGTGATGTTCCTATAGTGTTTGAAACAAAAACTAAGTCCATTTCAATATCTTGAAAAGGATATTTTTCTTAAGTGTCAAACAATTAAGAAAAACAAAAAAAAAAAAAGATTTCTTAAGATAACTTGTTAGCGGATTTTAATTCTTGAATGTTCGAATTAATATAATGTTCATTGTGAAGAATATTAGCATTTAGCATAGTTGGTTCCGCGGGTCTGGGAGTCATCAGTGATGTTTTCCGAGTTAGCCTTCTTCATTTTGTGGTCATCGGCCGGTTTCAGGCGTTCACCCATCTTCAGGATTTTTTTTTTGGTAAACAGTAGTTATGATATCATACAATTGTACAGGATAATATCAGTTTACTAACTTCTACTAAAAGAATGTGTATCAACTACATATATTTATTTCTACATAGATTCTATATATAGCTAGTAAGTTTGTAGATAAGCTGAAGAACCTCACAGCTTTAAATGAGATTGAATTTTCCATCAAACCTACCTCTCTTGAATTAAGATTTTGTAAGGAGAATGACATTTTTATTTATATCAAAATGTAATGGAATCCGTATCATTAAAGGATTCATAGGATCCGAAGAGCGGAGAAGCACACATTAAATGAATCAAAAATTAGTTACTCTCTACCTATGGCCGCAAGAGGAGTAGCGACCCCACGGGTTACCACAGCTCAGTACTCCATGCACATCGTAGGAACAGTACACAATACACTTAAACTACATACACTCTACACTTTACAGACAAGAACAAACACAGTACACAAACTAGGGTCTCCGTTCTTACTTAATTGGCGTATGTCAAGGAAGAAGGAGGGGAAGAAGTGGTTAGCACGCTGGACTAGCAACGCGGAGGTCCCAGGTTCTAATCTAATATGCTGCCCTTAGAGTTTTTCTTCCCAGGATCCTCTACAACTCACTGTCCGATGATCGGCAGTGTTGTCTGTAGCTAGAGAACGCTGCTTGGAGTAAGGCTGTGCATTGGAGAAGGCTTCGGAGGGCACAATAGATCTTTCAGGTGCAGTGCAATAATCCCCTTGAACAATCTACAATCTACTCCCTACCTAGGCCAGATTAGGATTCATATAAATAGAGCGACAACGGTAATTTCAGAATAGGTTTACGACGCTGGTATTTTATTTGTCGCATACATACATATTTTGTTCGTGATCAGTTTCTGATTTTCTTGCATCGTCAGAGATAATATGAAACTTATAACCTCCCGCACATATATACAATAAACAAACCAACAAATATGAATGTAAACAGAAACATTAAGTTGAAGTGAAACTCTCTACACGAACTTGGTGAATTTACTCTGACGTTGGATGAAAATCCGAAACCGCTTAGGAAGAAAATGAATATGCATGCTACTACGGATAAAATACCAGATGTTATCCAGCATTGCGTACCCATCCACATATTTGACAATCTTTTAATTTTCTCAAGTTAGAATAGAACAGATTGCTGCCAGATTTACTGGAATATTATGTGACAGGGAAAAACGAACAAATTTTAGTTTTAAATAGATATTCTAAAGTTATTGTTCATTTTAAACAAATAATCTGGTTTTTATTGTAATTTTCATGTTTAATAGTCCATTAACTGAAGGGTAATATACAAAATCCTAGAAGATGTCAATATATTTAATTACAATAATTGCTTTGTTTGTGATTATTACTTCTTCTACCACTGTTCTTGCAGCGGTACTTTTCTTAGAACTGTTTCGATCGAGTGACATTTTCTAATTTAAATTTCCCCAGAAATAAGCTTCACAAAGTTGTTTTTTTTGGAGCATAATTTTCGTCCCCGCCCCCCCCAGCTTTCTTTTTACTAACAAAAAAATATTTGTTATTTTTTAATTTTCAATCTTGAAAAATAATTTCCTTCGTGTTTCCTTTAATTCACAGTCCATTTTATCATATAATTGAATTCTAGAATAATTTCCAGCGCTAGCAGCAACGGCTGGTTTAATATCAATCTTATTATAGAAGTTAATAAAATTACCCTTATAATTTTAATCGATTATACTTGAGTGCAATGTTTTACTCCAAACGTTTTTGATTTGAATTCATGATTTTTGATTATTAACTAATATTGGAGGTGTTTTATTTATGTTTTATGGTGTCTTTTGGATTGACGTATTGTGTTAGCTTCAAGATTCGCGGTTCTGGTCTTAGATTTTTTTATTTTTTTTACTGCCAACGATAGTGGCTTTCAATTTTCGTCCATGGCATCTAATCAAGCAACCATAGTTGGACGAAACCTCTTCTAAATTATAAAGCTACTCATTTTACTTTGATGTTTTACACGTATTACTTTACTCATAATTCTGCAAGCATGAATAACAGAAAAATGATCTAGTTGGCGTTCTATGTGAAGTGCAAGATTCCTATAGACTTCTAGTGAAAGTAGCAATTAGGAAAAATGGTTGAGTGAATTTTGACAATATTTTAAGTGAAATAATTTTGGAAAATAAAATAGTGAATTTTAACTAGTTCAAGTAGTGTATTTTAGTGAAGGGGAAAGAGCCAGGTACTATAATTTAAGGTCAGTGCTATTGAAGAGACAAAGGGACAAGAAACAGTTAGGGTAAGACAATACACTCCCTCCAGACATACCAGCATTATTTGAAAGGATTTTGATCAGACTAAATTCTGCTTTCAAACAAGAACAGTCTGAATTAGACATTGAACCAGAACATTTGTATCAAGAATCGCTCTCTTAAATTCAGTGCCAGTTTAAGTGTTAACATTTGAGTTTCAAACAATCTAGCTACTAGTTATTTGTTTCCATGCATTTATAAGTTAATTCAAGATTCAAAATTAATAATTATCTTGTAAATTTACTAATTTAATTATATGTTGTGGTGGTTGGTTCCGCAGAGCTGGAAAGCATCAGAGACATTTTCTGTGGTAGCCTGCTTCATTTTGTGGTCATCGACCGGTTTCGGGCGTTCGCCCATCTTCAGGATGCGTTTTT
>JAAEAF010003665.1:46082-98592 GCA_011037195.1 Triatoma infestans | reverse complement strand
GAAGTGTTTGTGTGTGAAGTGTATGTGTGTGAAGTGTTTGTGTGTGAAGTGAATGTGTGTGAACAGACTTCACAGGAAACTCAAACTTTTTATTCCGATTAGATATTCGTACCATTGTTACATCCGACACTAAGTTTTCTGTCAAAAATTGGTCAACTAGAAATACAACTTAGCTGGTTTCTTCTGTTTCTGCTTACTGAGATTTTTTGATATTTTCTTCACTTACTGGAGTGTTTACTGCACAGATACAAACTTTTCCTAGAAGAATTGATTTCGAGGTATTCTGGGGTGAAGGATGTGTGAGTTACAATTAAATATAGTCTGCCTTTACATGCCCTGCAAGGAGATTGAGACAGAAGGCGTGACTACATAATCTATCACATACACCCCAACCCATCCCCCTTTATTTTATGCAATGCAAGTGCAATTGAAGTAAGAGAAAGTGGTGGGGGAAAAGTTTCACATCACACTTTTTCAAAACATGTCAAATTTCTGGTGAAAATTCAAATTTGAAAATATGCCATGATTTTAATACTTCCTTTTATTGCAAAAAGAGAAAATAATAGTGAGGAATATAAAAATAAATGAACGTTTTCCTAACTAAGGAAATTCCATGGATTTTGAAACCCACCGACATAAGTCTGATAAGTTACTTTGTTATTAAACCCTGGGTGCCTATAGGTTGGGACCTAAGCCAATATGGCTCTTAACCCCCCAATACATCCCACTAATTAATCTCCCTAAGATATCCTTTAACTCCAAACCTCCCAGGCTTTCCAATGAGCGTGAAGCTCTTCCAAATATACGAAACCTAGTACCAGAGAAACGGGAAACTGAATACATAGTGATCACCGTTTCCCTAATTCCATCATCACAATTCTGACATATGGAGCCTATGGAAACATAGCCTACTTTATGCAAAGCTGTTTACGCAAATGACTAGCTACCCATTACGATAGTTTATTCATCTTAGATGTTTAGACTGTGTAGAGTGATTTTGAATAGCACTTTCAACTGTGAGTTTTTTTTGAAAACCATAATATGTTAATAATTTTGATATATTAATAATTTTACGTCCACCATTGTGGTAAAAACAGTGAACAGCTGCTGAAGCTACGCGTGCTCTATGTGAAATCAAAGGAGAAGAAGTCCTTGATCAGCGACTGCCCGGATTGATTTCAAAAATTTAATAGTGGTGATACGATCTTAGAAAGAAAGACAGGTTCAGGGAGGCCATCATGTGACGTTGTCGAGGCTTTACGGGAAGCTGCTGAGTCAAATCCAACCACAAGTATCGTGTACTTGCTGCAGAACTAGCAGTGTCTTAAGATACCAGTTAGCCGCCATTTCCATACTAACTGAATGGAAATCTGAGATGGGTGGTAAAATGTTTGCATCGTGGATTCTGGTTGGTGCAAAAGGGTAATTTGAGAAAAAGTCGATGTTGTGTGTTTTCTGGAACCATGAAGGAGTAATTCATCAGGAATTCGTGAACTTTCCATGAACTACACACAGCAGTAGCATAGTAGATTCTAACAACTAGATAGAATCTACTCAAAAATAGCCCAGCGTTATCTAGTGCTTTGGGACCAATCGTAAACGTGAATTTTTTTCCCAAGTAATTCCTGCCCGACTAAAGAAAAAACCGAAGAACGGGAACTAGAACGTCTTTTTCTCCTTCCCCCCCCCCCTATGTACCAGACCCAATTAAAATAGTACTACCCAAAATCTGTCATATGTATTCAGCAAATTTTAAAAATATTAAATAAAACGTTAAAATATTTATAAAAAGAAAGACAAAGCTATTAAACAGCTGATATAAATACTGTCGGATTTGTAACCATTGATTAGGTTTCTCATATATAAACAAGAGTTTATATAAATTCCACAACTAAACCGACTTCTAAATTACTTTGGATTACAAATTATTATAATAAGTAGTATATTAGAATGTAACTTTTAATTAATATCAATGAAATTTAGTTTTCAATTTATTAATAAAATGAAATATATATATATATATATATATCATGGAGTGAGCTAATCAAAGTTCCGATCTAAGAAAGCTGTTTATATAAAAAATAAACAGCTGACAGGTAATCTGAAGTCAAATATAATTATGTTGGAAATATTTTATTTTATTTTTATTTAAAGATAAGAAGACGTGATATTTCCAGACTTGCGAACTAAAGTCCTGAAGGAAAGGTCCAACTACCGCTACTAAGCTATTTATATGTTACTACAACTGACAAACATCACAGCATTGCTATCAAGAGTGTTGGCACATACTCTTCCCATCTACTTGTCTAACTCAGAGAAAGATATAAAGGATTGTCTAATTAAGTTACAATATTTGATTGTATGTAATAGAACTCCCCAACTTAGATAAAAAGCTAGTTCTGGATGATTTTTTTTTAAATAACATCACAGATTTGGATATAACTCAAATGTTATTAAAAAAATAAACAAAAAAACTGTTGTGAAACACACGACTTTCTCTTACTCTAATTAATAAAATTTAATCAAGAAATCTTCTTTAAAATTCCAACGTTACACTAATTAGTTGGGATGGCCATAAAAATAGATGGTGGGGATTTTACTGGTATACCAAGCGGCCTTATGTGGAGCGCACTATGTCAAAATCCACAAATCATCTAAAGGCGTAAACCTTTTGTGTAAATTTAAATTCGAACAATGACAGATCTCCTACAATACCCCCGTTAAGATCAATTTCTTCAAAAAATATTTCAAATTAAAGTGATACGTTTCTAATTATACAGCAGGCATTTCCAGTTGAAAGAAAATTGTTGTAAAGATTTTCGATAAAATTTTAAAAAAAACTTAAAAACTTATTCTGTAAATAGCACTTCCGGTTCTCCGATTTTCTCGAACATTGGAATTCCATCAGTGCTTATGTAGGTTGTAAAACCGTAGATTATACTGAAGTGATACTTTAGATGAAGGACATAACGCAATTGTTCCTTTTAGAACAATACAAGAAATAAATTTCCCGGGAAAATGTTTCAAATAAAAGTGACAGATATTTGTGTGTGTACATAGTATACAGTGACAGATATTTGTGTGTGTAGATAGTATACAGTGACAGATATTTGTGTGTGTAGATAGTATACAGTGACAGATATTTGTGTGTGTACATAGTATACAGTGACAGATATTTGTGTGTGTAGATAGTATACAGTGACAGATATTTGTGTGTGTAGATAGTATACAGTGACAGATATTTGTGTGTGTAGATAGTATACAGTGACAGATATTTGTGTGTGTAGATAGTATACAGTGACAGATATTTGTGTGTGTAGATAGTATACAGTGACAGATATTTGTGTGAGTAGATAGTATACAGTGACAGATATTTGTGTGTGTAGATAGTATACAGTGACAGATATTTGTGTGTGTAGATAGTATACAGTGACAGATATTTGTGTGTGTAGGTAGTATACAGTGACAGATATTTGTGTGTGTAGATAGTATACAGTGACAGATATTTGTGTGTGTAGATAGTATACAGTGACAGATATTTGTGTGTGTAGATAGTATACAGTGACAGATATTTGTGTGAGTAGATAGTATACAGTGACAGATATTTGTGTGTGTAGATAGTATACAGTGACAGATATTTGTGTGTGTACATAGTATACAGTGACAGATATTTGTGTGTGTAGATAGTATACAGTGACAGATTTGTGTGTGTAGTAGTATACAGTGACAGATATTTGTGTGTGTACATAGTATACAGTGACAGATATTTGTGTGTGTAGATAGTATACGACGTTTAAAGAAAATCATTGGAGCTGTTTTCGGGAACAAATCACGAAACACTGAAAAAAAAAAATAAAATTCCGTAAAATTCGCGCTTCCGGTAAATGGATTTTGCCCAAAAATGTTCGTGTGTGATGCGGTGGTAATCCTAAACGGAATGCCAAGTTCGTTGAGCTTCCTGGAACTTTTCGGTTTTGAGACATTCTGTTAACATACAAACTATTCGCTAAAAACCTTTTTTCCTTATTCAGGGAACCTCAAAACATGTATTTCACTAAATTTTTGTTTGTGTTTCGTAATATACCACATACACAAATCTATCACTTGGATTGTAACATATTCTAGGAAAAATAGATTTGACGGGGTGTTGTAAGAATGCTGAGACTTTTTCTAGGCGATATTCTAGAATTAAATTTCCATCTCCATGATTTAAGATTCATCATCTTACGGATAATTTTATGGACTACTGCAATATGGTGAAATTCCAAGTTTGTGGAATTTCGCTAATAAACTCATACTCTCTACTTAGTTGTGCAATAATTTATATTTGATTTTTCCACTGTTTTAGGCGTAAAATTTGAGAACACAGATAATCCATAGTCACTCTATATATCTGGATATAGTATATACCATTACATGGAGATTATGTAATAGTTTTTTCTACATTGTGTAACAGATATCTCATTTAACAAACTTTTTTTTTTAACAGTTTTTACTTTCTTCTGTTGTTGGAAAAGGAAGTATTGTGAACATGTCAAGTTTTAGAAATTGAATTTACACGGAAAATAGGTGTTTTGAAGTCCGTGAGTGGAACGGAAAATATTTCTTTAGCGAATGGTCTATTGAGTGTGTGTGTGTGTGTATGTGCGTTTTTTTTTTTTTATCAGGAATATTACAAAACTGAATAACTTTAAGAAGCTCAATCTTGTTATTTCGTTTAAGTGTACTTCATGATAAGAATAAGGTCTAACCCAAAAGTTTCAAGTAATTGTAAGAATATACACACATCTAAAAAAAAAAACACAAAAACCTATTAGCCTAATAGCACACAGATAGGGTACATAGTGTATGGTTAGACACATAATCAGATTTCATTTGAAATATTTCATCGGATAATTTTTTGTGCAAGTTGGTGCTAAAATGTTAGACTTCTGTCTAAAATGCCATTACTGACAGTGCTAACAGTGCATCAACAAGTGAGATATAAACGAACTAATCATTTCCTAAAAATGCAATTTATCTATCAATACTGTAAAAACTTGCAGG
Organism: Triatoma infestans; assembly: GCA_011037195.1. Taxonomy (NCBI): domain Eukaryota; kingdom Metazoa; phylum Arthropoda; class Insecta; order Hemiptera; family Reduviidae; genus Triatoma; species Triatoma infestans. The sequence goes on along the minus strand of JAAEAF010003665.1, from coordinate 93,546 downwards.
CAAAAGAAAATTATGTGAGTATTTCACGAGTTGTTTTTTTCCCTTTGCTGCTGTAAAGATGGCATTGCGATCGGGTCAAATTTTCGAAATTAAATTTATATCGAAATTCATACACGTGTGTGTGTGTATGTGTGTTTGGTTATGTCTGTATGAATGAAATATCTAAAAAACGAAGAATCGCAGTAAGCTCTAACTTTATATTCATTTTTAAGCACCATCAACGCATATAGTCAAAAAGTTATTAGTCAAATATTAGATAATCCGAAAGGAGGAATCCAGGGATTTACTATAAACTTGGTATATTATCCGCACATATCCGTAAATGCCACATTTATTTGAAACATTTTTCCTGGAAAAATAAGGGTTTTAGGAAAGCAGCACTGATTATGTTATCCGCTAAATTACTACTTGCGGATAATGTATCGTTTTACCACCTATATAAATATAGATATTGCAGATAAATATAGATATTGCAGATAAATATAGATATTGCAGAGTGCAATTGGTTTTTAGAATTTCTTTCAAGTTTGTATAAAACGATTTTCTTTAAACTTAATTTTTTCAGGAAAAAGAGAGTTTTATGACGTTTACAAGTTTATTGGCGCTATCTATTATTTTCCAGAGACAAACATTAGCAGTGATATGGTAGAAATGAAAAGTTCGGCTATATCAAAGAATAATTTAATTGCAAAAAAAAGAAAGCCTTTTAAATATTTACAGTGTAATATAATAATCATAACTTCACCATAATTCGCAAAAATAGGCAAGAAATCATATGATATATCCTTTGCTTTTAGAGACATATTTGAATAGGAGCACCATTATGTCAGTCATATAACCTGATTTTGTCATATTCAGTTCCTGGTTGGATTTAATATGGCAAAAGGAATAGAATTATGTATTTGAATTATTGAAAATACATAAATAAATAAAGTAGCCAATAACCATAAAAACAGCAGAACAAGAGAATAAGAACAGAGCTAAATAAGTATTACTATGTTTTGAACAAAAATACATTTATAAGATAGAGATTGCATAAAACAAAGTAAAAATAAAAAGAGGTCACAGGTTGTTTGGCGCCACCCAGGGAAGAAAGGCTGTGGCGTGGACTAGTCCTCAATTAATTAATTTAAAAAATATATAAGCCAATCCTATATAAACCGTTGTAAAGTTCCGCCTTAGACTATCTATATCCATGTTCTCTCTCTCTCACTCTCGAACAGGTGGTGAGGAGAGAGGGTCTGTGGCGACGGTAACGGCACATTTTCTTAAAGACAGAGAGGGACTCTGTGTTTATATTGAGGAAAATATCATCCATCCAATCATCACCTAATCCTACCCTACACAGCTTCCTCTTCTCTTTACTTCGAACGCAAGATCCTAGTTTTTAGCTGATAACTGGATAATATAGGCCTTCTTCCTATTATTAAATTGTTCTTTTTCTTCCTTTTTTTTTATCACTTCTTAGTAAAGGAGGAAATACGTAGAAAGAAGAGAGAACTGGAGAAAGATAGTTGGCCAATATTTCGACCTAGATACATGAATAAGAGCTAAACAAACAGGCCAGCACAGATTTCATAATAGTTTGGGTCTTCAGGCAATCCATGATCAAATATTACGTGGTAACATTTTTTATCTCATCTACAGCTATATTGTTTGTTTTTTTCAATCATCATCTTTTATTTAGAGACTGCTGCAAGAAGTAGGTATATACAGAAACTAGCTAGAAAGACCTGCCGTTGACCCTTCCATAGAGCATCTGACTTCATCCAACCTTTTTAAACAAAAAATGAAAAGCAAGTTTTCAGTCGGTCAAGATGTCGGTAACATCTTGAAATATCAATAAGAATATTTATAAGTTGAATTTGACTTTTTATCTAGGATAAATAGTTCAATGGATAAATAGAGAATACAATTTTAAAGCCTTATAAATAATTGACCTACTCTTATTTCAATTAATACAATTCTATGAAAACTGCAAACTTTTCAACTTGAATTTTAACGTTTAGTGGAGCCCTCTTTAAATCTAGTAGCAATGGGGGTTACATGTTTGTTATATGTAGTGAGTACTGAATGTGTAATCGTGAGGACAACGTCTAGATCAAACCCCATTAACATGAAATCTAATATCATAGATTATCTAGAATCATCTAAAATCAACTTTCTTCTGAAAAAAAAAGTTTCAAATAAAAGTGATAGGTACACATACCTGTGCAGTCAGCATTTAGTAAAGTCGCATGGATTTTGACAGAAACTATCCTAGATAGAGCAATGGTGCCTAAATAGACTGTCACTTTGAATTTCCGGAATCTTTCGTTTTATTTTTGAGGTAGTTTGTTTACCCAAGCACGACTTACGCCCATAACCCCCCCACACGCCAAGTCTGCAAAGAGACAGCACATTCACTAAAAGAGATTTTTTTCGTATTCAGTAATTTTCATAAAATATACTTCATAAATACGTATTTCATACTTCAAAAACTCCAAAAATATACTTCAAAAATACGTATTTTCGGTGGAAAACTTAATTTCGGAAATTCGACACAATCTACCCTGACAGAAGTTAGAGGATGTAAAAAAAATCCGTTTTTTAAAATATTTACCATGGGATAAACATTAAAAAAGTTTTCGTAGCTATTCTTTCAATTTTACTTAAATAAAACAAAACCCTCGGCCTTAATGCCAGGATAGTGATTTTTATTTTAAGGAGTTTGTGATGTGCACTCGCGATAGCTTAACTCAAATATTTACCTACTATAGTGTTAATATTCTTGAAGATGAGCTATATCTGATGAAAAAAAAATGATGACTCTCCTTTAAAATTCAACTTTTGCTTATTTGTCCAACATAAATTATGGCGGTGAAGGGCGAATGCCAATCTCCTAAAATAAAATAGCACTTTAGAGGAAAGCATAATTTCACCCTTCCCCAAATCCGCTTTAATGAATTTTTCAGAGGATATGTTTTTTGTATGTGTAGTTAATACAAAGTTTATCTAAGTATTTTCAAAGTTTATATGAAAAAAAATCTAGGTGTTGTTTTCGAGAAAATCCATTCAGTAAAGTCGCACTTCTGGTTTGGGCCGATTGTGTTGCCTCAGGTCCTCTGGTGGAATTTAAAAGAAAATATCTAATTCAACTTGCTGCGATTTTCCGTTTTGAATTATGCCGCCCCATTCCCACTCACACCAGTTTCTAAAAACCACATTTCCTGGAACCTCAAAACGTGGGTATCCTGTGGGTATACAGTGGGTATCCTTAAAAACTCGATATCGAAAATTTGACACGATCGCAATAGCATCCAGACGGTATGTGCAAACAAAACTTCGGGCATCCAAGTGTCCTAGCAATTTTCTTCAAGTGCCATTTGATGTCTTATTATTATTATTATTATTCAGAAGTAGAGAAAAAGCTGACAAAACTGAAAAAGAGCTTGAGTTTCACACAAGCAGAGGAACTGATCGTCGATGAATTTCTACGATTTAGACCCGTATAAACATATTAACACTTCTTACTAAAGTGTTCGCTTTCTCCTAGGCTAATTATATTTGAAATGGCACTTCAAGCAGATCATAAAAATACTTGCAATTTAAAAGGGAGTTTATAATAAAGAAACGTATGTCCTGTAAAAGAAAAGTGATTGATCTTCGAAAGAATGAGCACTTCAAAAAAAAAAGTCTGGTGTGAAATACTCACACCACTTATTAATTTGCATAGTTTTATTTTTACGATTGTTACCAGTTACACATTTCTCATATAACCGAAAATATGTAAGTGGGTATATTAGGACAAAAGTCGGATTTCCGACTATAAGTTAAGAACCAATTAAATACGGTTGCAGTAAAAATTTTGTATTCAACATGTGAGTAAAGTATTTTTACATTCTCGTTCAGTTGCCAAACTCACTGCACTCATGCGGGTCAATACCTGAACTCGAGTGAAAAAAACATTACTATAATCACAGTTTGGTAAATAACTATTCGTACCTAAGAGGTCTAAAACAACAAATTTCTTTTGCAAGCGTATGTCGACAATCTGGCGAAATTAAAATTAAATACGATACAAAAATAATAAAATATAACATTAATCATATCTAACTTATATTTGATACAATTACTACTGCGGCCTCATTAAATGAATCATCTAACTATGAGAATTAACAACAGCATATATAAGTCCAAGTGTACAACTGTAAAAGTTAATGGTCCATTATGTATGCATATTTTGCATGATTCATATAGTATAGAATTTTTTTTAATTACTTCTGAACTGGCTTTGAATTATATGGGAACGGGGTAAGACAATTCTACTTAGCAAACTAATAATAAAAATAAAACTACGAAACAATAGAAAACTACAGACAAAATTGCCAAGCATTCTGTGAACAAGTACAACTTAATGAGTTATTATGTCAAATATCTTTTTATAATGATACCGCACCCAATGTACAATTAGTCTTAAAAGCATGGTAATTAGAGCAAAAACAATTTTGATTTAGAAGGATTACTAGAGTAAAATTTAAGAAACAAGTGGCCTTATAAATTTAAAATGGATGAAACCATTTTTTATCTTTGTAATCCAGTTTCATGGGATAGTTAGCAATTGTAAGAATGCAAAACTACCTCATTATTGAGACCAATTCAATCTATATCTATCTTCTTAACATTCATTACAACCGCTGGAAGTTCTGGCATCTTCAATCGAGCTTTTTGCAGTTTTATTTTTCAATTAATTGCAGCTGTTCTATATCTGCGAGACTCCAGGAGGTCCTCACACCTTTGACAACATTATCTCTAACCATCTGACATTATTTCTATCCAGAATAATTATTCTGCTCAGTTTTCTTTCCTTCCAGAGAGGTCCTTTGCATCTCCTCTTTTAGCGTTCTAACTACATGGCCCCTAGTCATCTCAGTGTTTTGGCTAAATCAACTTGAATCAATAAGAAGGAAGTACTATAAAATACTTGATAGACTGTAATGGAAATATGATGGAAATTTTCACCCATGCAAATTTTCTATATATAACGCACATCAGTGCCACAGCTTAGGTACTGCCCCTCAAGCATGCTTAAAGGAATTAAGCGCTGAGGGCTGCCAAATTATAAGTAACAAGTTACGCGCCCACTCTCCCCAACTAATTTTTATATAAAAAAACAGGGCAATCCAGAGCTTAGATGTTTTTCTTGAACCAGAATTTCAACCAATCCTTCTCAAATAAGCAAGCTCTCGAACGATCAACAACAGAACAAGCAAGCGTACTAACCAGGACAAGACGCTACATTTTAACCAACGCTACTGTATCGATTGCCGCTTGTCACACTATCAAAATTCTCTCCATTACAGTACCTCAGTTCTAACAATCAGCAAACAAAATCAAATTGCTTTAAAGGTTTTTCTACAATGGTCCAAAAAAAAAATGAGTTCTTTAGATTTTCCAAATTTAGCCGAGTCTAGCTAGGGTCACCTACTACATTTTGGAAAGCAAATAGTTTGATCTTTTAGGTTTCCGCGCCCGGTTTCATGAAAAATACTTGAGTTTCTGGGTTGAGACCGCCTAAGTAGTTTGCTAAATACCTACGTTTCGCCCATGTTGCAATGAGCCTCTTCAGGATCTTCAGGGAGAAGCTCTTCTACCAAGAGTCATTGCCTTATTGCCTTTCAAGGTGTAACGACCCTGAAGAGGCTCATTGCAAAATGGGCGAAACGTAGGTTTTTAGCAAATCACTGGCGCAATCTCAAACAGGAAACTCAAGTGTTTTTCAAGAAAATAGTTATTAAATAGTAATATAGTATTACACTGTAAAGTTTGTGAACATTGGAAAAAAAAATCATCGAAAACAATTACGAAATAAATTGACATTCTACGATTACTTTTACTAATACGTAGAATTCATTAGAATTTTACGTTTTCCATTAACTTGTAATAATCAATATTCACAGCCACCATAGATTAACCATACTAAAATGGATATAAATATATAGGTACGTATAAATATATACGTATTAAAAAACAATTATATAATCACAATGAAGACGATAAAAAAAAAATTCTTACAACTTCTTTGAATTCATAACAGAATCTACGACTTCTATAATCCACATAAAGTTTATCAAGTTAAGAAAGCAATAGTGTTTTGATTATGAGAGACAATAAATTTATTTAATTAAATTCTTTGTTAAATAAACAAAGATGCTAAAAATGATAGAAGTAACTGAATATGAAGTATTATAAATCCGAAGATATGAAAATGACCTAGAAAGAGGAAAACAATTTTTATGACTATAAAACTTCAATATATAAGTTGACCTCGCAAGGTCAGAATATCATTCACATATTATGTATTAGATTGGACCTAGAAGTATTTGTTTATATATATATATATAAAATTAATGTGTCATCTGAATGCCAAATAGAATCGACATATTTTCTTTTTTGATTCGACACTACAATGGATGTATTCTGTTCGCTACACAGATGAAAACGGAAAAGAGTTTCTTGAATCATTGCATACATTTAGTGCCTGGCCTATTTCAGATAGCTATTATAATGTAATGAAAAATTGTTAATAGTGCTGAAAAGAAGAAGCATTATTATTTGAATTTGAAATTTTCCTGGACTTATTAATTGTAGGATCCAAATAAACTGAACAAAATGGATCCGTTATTAAATTTAAAGATGATCTGTCCTTTCAAGCCAACTGTTCTCAGAGTGGCGTAGGTGATATAAATTTTGTGATTTTCTGTTACTCATTATTTCTTGAATATTGTAGATTATTGATAATAATCTACAAAGCTATTATTATATATACAACAATAAAGCTATTGTATAATAAAATTGTATACGTGTTTTTTATTTGAAATTACTTAGGCAATTACTTTTTTTGTATACAACTACTATTCTACTTCAAAGGCTTTGGAAACGTAATAAAAAATAAATATAATGGCGTTAGCGGTGGTGTTAGAGGTTCACACTTTTCACCAAATTATTCTAAAGATGGGGGCGGAGGATGGGAACGAATGCTCCGAAAGTTGTCGGTAAAGAGACAAAGAAAGTGGGCGTGAAGGACAATGATCTTACACGGCAACCGTAAAATCAGAGTGAACGAAAAAAAATGAGGTGTGAAAATTCACACGACCTTCTCTTGCAGCAATTCTCATAGTTTTTTGAATGACAAATTCTTCACCCGGGTTCGAGTATCCAATACTACCCTTAGATTTCCCCTTCCTAAGAGCCACTTACAGCTCTCTGTCCGGTGATTTGAACGAGAGAACACGGTCCGGAGGCCGACAGTGCACTGAGAAAGCTCTGGGCGCCAATGCCCATAGATGCTGACAAATCTTAAATAAAAAAATATCAAATTTTAATCACATCGATTAATCGAAGTGGGATTTTTACAGAGAGAGTTTTTCATTTACTTGGCTTATAACTCAAAAACTACTGTGGATATTTTCCATAAACTTGGTGTACACAGTAAACATCAATAATCAATCTGTTTTTATAGTTTTTTTTTTTAAATTTTGCAAGGGAAATTTATTCTTGATGGTTAGGTATACTTTTATAATATTTTCTTCAGTAGTTTTTGGATTCCATCATCTGATGGGGAATTAAGGGAGCTAACATTTAATAGTGCGGGATTGCAGCGCGCTGAGCTAGACTCCTGTCTTATATTTAATTAAAAATGTTTCAAATAAAAGTGATAGAAAATGTTTCATATGTATGTAGGAAGGAAGGAACAGGAAGTTTGATGAAAACAATAAATTAAGAGCTTTTTGTCCCAAGAAAATCGAAACTTTTACTACTATTTAACTACTACTTTTAACTACTATAGTGCGTTTCATAACTATAAAACCACTCGAAATTTTTAATTTAAAAGAGTTCCTTGAATTGTAGAATTAATTGCACGCAAAGCAATTTTAAAAAAAAGGTAAAATAAAGAAAAAATATCCATTCTAATTGAACTTTTGCTTTTTAAAATGTTTTTCATTAATAAACTTGATTTTGTGAGTGTGTCATAACTATAAAACCAATTGAGTAAACAATATCTGCTTGGAATCTTGTCATTTAAAAACAAACTCTAATCCTCTTATTGCGATAAATAGACACTGAACTTTAGTCTCTTTTTGTTTTCCATGCAATGATATTGAACATTAAGACATTGAACATTAGTCTCTTTGTTTTCCATGCAAGATGCCGCGAGGTAAACTACTCACAGACGAAGAAAAAGGTAAAATTTTGGCTTTTGCCGAAGAAAAATTATGTCTTCGGGAAATCGCCAGGAGACTGCAAAGGTCCCATAATGTGGTGCGAAACTTTTTGGCAAACCAACAGAATTATGGAAAAAATAAAAAAGGTGGGCCTAAATAAAAACTTTCACTTCGTTGTGAACGACGAATTATTAATTATTCAAGCAATTCAGTCAAAAGCATTAGCAAAATGATTTCTGACCTTAATCTGAACGTTTCGCGCTCTACCGTGTACCGTGTTCTTAAGCGAAGTAAATTTATTAAATGTCAAAAAATGCGAAAGGCGCCAAAACTTCACCCTCGCCATATTGCAGCAAGATTGGAATTCGGGCGACACAACATTTCCACTGATTGGCATTCCGTGATTTTTTCAGATGAAAAAAAATTTAATTTAGATGGTCCAGATGGCAACAGGCATTATTGGAGAGATCTTAGAAAAAACCCTGTTAAATTTTCTAAGCGAAATTTTGGCGGAGGGAGTGTAATGGTGTGGGGAGCTTTTTGTTCAACGAAAATGCTAAAGTTAGCATTTCCCTCCACCAAAATGAACAGTGCAGAATACACCACTGTTCTTGAAAACCACTTGTTGCCTTTCCTTCACCAAAATAATCACGTGCAATGGACATTCCAGCAAGACAACGCTGCTATTCACATTAGCCGAGCAACCAAAACATGGCTCACATCTCATAACATCCCTCTCCTTCAATGGCCTGCTTGTTCTCCTGATCTTAATCCCATTGAAAATGTATGGGGTATCATTGTAAGAAAGGTTTACGCCGAAAACCACCAATACGGGAATGTGGAAGATTTAAAAAATGCCATAATCAAATCATGGAACGAAATATCCGACCAAGTCAGAAAAAATTTAATTTCAAGTATGGGAAGAAGGCTTTTCCAGGTTGCTGAGAAGAGGGGAGGAACCACTGACTATTAAAAATGTACAGATGTTACAACCAGTAGTTTTTTGATAATGAAATTTTTTATTTTTATTTTGGTTCTATAGTTATGGGACATGTGAATTTTTTATTTTTTTTACATTTTATTTAAAAAACAACTGTAAAAATAATAAACTGTAATATGTTAATGACACAATTACTTTTTCTTTTCAAATACCTGTTGAAACGTTCTGTGTACAGGTTGTAGGTACACTTTGGAAACTATAGAAAATTTTAAGCGAAAAATTGAAAAAAAAAAAAAAATTGGTTTTATAGTTATGAAACGCACATTATTTGGCTGTTCTATAAAGTTTGTGGGCCACCTGAATATCGCCAGCCTTAGCTCATCGTCATTGTTGCAGGATAACGCGCCAGTCCATAGTGCCAAAATTATACGTGATTTTTTAACAAGCAAAAAAAAAAATATACTGTGATGCTTGAACATCCGCAATATTCTCCTGATTTAATTTCTCCTGACTTTTAGTTATTTCTATAATTAAAATTGGCCATTTAAGGACCACATCATGGTTCAGTTCAGGACATTCATAAGGTTGCAACGAAGTTACTTCAGTCGATTACAACGAAGGGCTTAAAAAACGGTTTCAGAAAGATTGACATTCATGCACTGTAGTCACAAGGAGGACTACTTGGGATAAACAATAAAAACAAAATATAACTTAACGCCTTGTGTTTTATTTGACATCTTTTAAATGGGACACAGTTTACCAATACCCAATGGGCACACCCAATACACAATGGGCACACCCAGTACACAATGGGCACACCCAGTACACAATGGGCACACCCAATACCCAATGGGCACACCCAGTACACAATGGGCACACCCAGTACACAATTTAGGAAGCATGGTTTCTACATATTTAACATTCGAAATCCTTATCGCTGAAACAGTTCACTTAAATTTTAATCTTACGAGTATTGGCAGAAAATCTTTCCGTTCATATCACGAAAAAAACTTGAAAGAAGTGGGGGCAATTCCAAAACTAGTAAACTGGTAAAAAGGAAGAAGGAAACTATTAGAAGAAAAAAAAATAACTCTCAACAAAATAGTGTTGACTAATTAAATGTACGCTTATTTCTCTTGACAAGTAAGGATATCATTCACTACCTCAAATAACATCTACCAAAACAGCAACAACATGACATCATAGTATATTCTGTAGTTGTGTAGTGGTAGCCTGGTGCAGCGTCTATGTTTAACCTAAAAAACTATAATACTAGCCGTGCGCTCTGGTTGGTTGTACGAAAATATATACCAATGATCCGTTACTATAGAAATAATTAACTTATATAGGGGGATAAAAAAACAAAACAAAAAAAAAGTTCAAAAGAAGACCTAGTTTTCTACTATCATAGTTAAAGAAGTTTGATCTATTTAATCATAATGTAAACATTATAGTTACGCAATCTTGTGCCTAAATTTTGAGCTACCTTATTTTTGTCAGTTAAGGAAAATAATGACAAACCTTTTAATATAGGAAGTTTAAAACAATGTTAAAGAACAAAAAAGAAAAGAACAAAACATTGAACTGTCCCCCTGACCCCCCCCCCCACATACATACAAACACTAAAAAACCTGTGAAGAGATTATGCAAGCCAAAGACTAGTTGAGAACAACATACAAAACACTTGTAAATTGGGAAGGCTTCTCATTTCTGTAAAAAAAAAAAGAAACATGGTAAATGAATGACCATTTCTACAGGTTTCTTACATCGCAACTTACAACCCCCACCACTTATCAAATATATACATTTATCATTTTGTTATTAACGATCAAAAAATTAGACTAATTTTTCTTCTTTTTAAAAAAAAAAAAATTACTTTCTCTTATATTACAATTGGACCACAAGGGGGATAGGTCAGAGTGCCTTGTGCGTCTCTGTCCGCTTTAACTCCCCATGACAACCCCACCTCCTCGTGGTATGGTCCGGGCACCTCATTCGGGAGGTGGCGAACGGGGCTATGACGGGCCGGAGTAAACCCCCTCCGGTCTTCTATATTCCTCCTCCCTCCTTGGTATCCTGTCATGCTCCCTTTTTAGGTATCCCCACCCAAGCCGCTCTATTACAACAGGGAAGTGATATTATTACTCCTTTTCTTTGCAGGGTAATGAGGGCAAGTGTGGCCCTTAACCATGTTCCATTGGCATGGAGGCCTGAAGAATTGTGTAAGAGAACTCATACCCAGGCTAAGGACATTAGACCGATCAGCCTTTCCTCATTTATGATGAAAGTGTTGGAGAAACTGGTAGATCTGTACATCAGGGGAACGGTGCTTCAACTGCGGCCCCTGCATGCTAATCAGCACGCCTACCAGAGGGGTAAATCCTGCGAGACGGCCCTCCATTCCCTTGTTGGAGAATTGGAGGCAGCAGTATACGGCAGGGAAGTGGCTGTGGGAGAGTTTCTGGACATCGATGGTGCCTTCAGCAACACGACCTACAGCTCAATCACACTAGCTTTGGAAAGGCACGGGGTGAATCGGACCATTGCCGGGTGGATTGGCAGCGTGCTCAGAACTAGAAAGATCTTAGCTAGCCTCTATGAGGAGACGCTTGAAACTACGGATACAAGGGGATGCCCACAAGGGGGAGTTTTGTCTCCGCTTCTGTGGTGCATGGTTGTAGACGAACTTCTGGTGGAGCTTGATCGCAGGGGGTGTTCTGTCCTTGGCTATGCGGATGATGTGGTGGTCGTGGTAGGGGCAGACACGAGACTGTTGTTAGTGAGCTACTACAGGAGGCCCCGCGAGTGGTGGAGAGGTGGTGCAGAGGGGTCGACTTGATGGTCAACCCCTCTAAGACCACTTTAGTTCCATTTACTAGAAGAAGGAATGTGGACTGTTTCAGCACACTGAACTTCTTCGGAAGAACTCTAGATGTGTCTGGCCACGTGAAATACTTGGGGATCATGTTGGACTCCAAACTCACCTGGGGAGCACATCTTCAGAAGGCGAAAAAGTCTCTCTGTGGAGTTACCAGAGCCTGTGGGAAAACATGGGGACTCTCCCCAAAAATGGCCCACTGGCTATATAAACGGACCATCATACCTGTCCTGACTTACGGGGCAGTGGTTTGGTGGCCGAAAACGGAACAGCAGGGTGCGAGGAAGAGCCTCTCTGGGGTTCAGAGACAGGCGTGCATGCTGATTTCGGGGGCGTTTTTTAGTGCCCCAACGACTGCATTAGAGGTTCTGCTGGGGTTGCCTCCTCTTCATCTTTTGATACAGGCGGAGGCGAGGGCCAGTGCGTACAGACTAATGAACAATGGCCAATGGAAGCATAGAAGCTCCCTAGCCAAGCACTTGGACATTATTCAGAAGGTGGACCCCGGCCCTATCCTTAGGATGGCTGGGGAGGTGAGTTGTCCAACATTCCACTTTGAGCTCCCCTTCCAAGTGATAGTAACGTCACGGTCGGAGTGGGCTAAAAGCTGGGAGAAACGGGGCGGGATTGGGGGATCCTGGTTTACGAATGGGTCCAAAATGGCTTGAGGAACTGGAGCCGGGATTTATGGGGTCAAGCCGAAGGTACGCATTGCGAGGCCTCTCGGCGGTTACTCCACAGCGTTCCAGGCTGAAGTTTATGCAATCAAGATCTGTGCTGAGGAGAACCTGCGTATGGACTCTAGGAATAGAGAGATATGCATCTTCTCGGACAGCCAGGCTGCGCTGAATGCTCTTCGGGCGTTCAGAATCACCTCCCCTTTGGTCAGGGAGTGCATTATTCCGGCATAACAAAGTACGGCTAGTATGGGTGTCAGGGCTAAGGGGATCATGGGAAATGAAATAGCCGACCAACTGGCCAGGGAGGGAGCGAATACACCCTTCCTTGGGCCGGAACCTGCTCTAGGGGTGGCCAAAAGTATGGTGAGAGCGGCTCCGAGAGACTGGACTCGGAGGGAACATAACCGATACTGGAGGCTGAGTACTGGAACGAAACACGGCAAAATGGTTATGCCAGAGCTGTGTGAAAGAAGGACCAGATACATCCTGGGTCTAACCAGGTATCAGATTTCTCTGATAACGGGCCTGTTTACTGGGCATGGCAGGTTCAAAAAACATCTGCACAAGGTAGGGTTGGTGGATGTAGAGCCCTTGTGCAGATTGTGTCAGGAGGAGGAGGAGACGGCCTCTCACCTGTTGTTTGATTGCGTTGCAATCGGCAGACTGAGGTACGAGATCTTCGGCACGTTGAGACCGGAGGTAATCGTGCTCCAGGAGGAACTGGTGGGGAAGGTTTTGGACCTCATGAAGAGGGGGGGCTTTCACTACTAGGTTTGAGGGGTTGGCACAATAAGGCTCAATGGGAGGCTGCAGTGCCTGGGTCTTGGTCCCCCCTGCATCATTCTAATTCTAATTCTATATTACAATTAGTACAAATTTTTGAAAATTAGCGTTTATCAAAAATAGGCATTCGAAAATATCTCGAACACGAAAATTGCAGGAAGCTTAAACTATTTAACTTAAGCTGCATCAAGGGAATCCAACACAAATCGGTCAAAATCCTTGAACCGGAAATGCAACTTTATTAAACAGTTCATTCTTATTAATAAGGTTTTGTTTTTTAAAGGAAAATCGATTTTGGCGGAGTCTTAAGTCCCTGGTTTTCCGTAAAGTACTGACATTGTACGGTGTATAATTTCTAATCCCCTTACAATAACATTGCTAGAATTCTAAGTAAGAATAAAATCGGATAAAACCGGAAGTACTATCAGTTTAGCGAATAGGTTTCATGGAGAGTGATAGAGTTGCTTTGGTGGCCTTGTGTTCTACAATATGGTCAGTTTTAAATAACCTAAATCTCTATTTAAGTATAATATTCAGGGCAATTAAATGTATAGTAAAAACTCCAAGTTTGAAGAAAATAAATTGTACGATTATAATTATTTTATTATACCTATGCAGTAAGAGAAATCTTATGAGTGTTTAATACTAGATTTTTGTTCAAATTTTATGATTTTTTTTTTATTTATTTAATCCGCGTCAACATCTATGGTCATTGGGGCCGGAAGCCTTCTCAGTGCATTGCCGCGGCCTCCGGACAGGTTCTCTCGTTACAGACAACACTGTCCATCACCGGGCAATGAGCTGTATATGCTTCTAGGGAGAAAAAAAATCTAAGGGCAGCACGGGCTGGATTCAGATCCGGGACCTCCGAATGCAATACAATTAATTATAACTTGGACGAATTTTCTTTAAGCTTGACATTTTTACTCAGCAGCCGTAACATAAATATAGAGGTGGGGGGGGGCACGGATACCTACCGATGGCAGGTAGTAACTGAAGTGATTATATTATAGTCCAGAAGAAGACAGTGCTAATAACACTCAAAAAGTATTAACATTTGATATCTAACGTTAAAATATCCTCAAAAGATCAATTTGTCCCACAAAATGTTTCAAATAAAATTGATGTGGTTATATATATATGGATAATATATCCGAGTTTAAAGAAAAACCATTGCAGCCGATTTCGAGAAAAAAAAACAAAAAAAAACCAGACCTATTCTATAAACTCACGTACTTGTGGTCAAAGAATTCTCATCAAATTTGGAATTCTAGCTATGTTTTTAATGAAAGATGAGCACATAAAGAAGCAGGCTATCACGGAAAATATCTCTGAAGCTTTTTAATATACCTTTAATAGGAAGTTAAATCTTAGAGGAAAGCCTTACACAACTACCCCATCAGATTCCTTATAAATAACAATTTTCTTGGGAAAATATTTCAAATAAAAGTGAAAGGTCTTTATGTACATATGTGAGTAGCGTACGAAGTTTACAGAAAATCATTGAAAAACTGAGAAAAAAGCCATTTGGTGAAATAGCACTTCCGGTTGGTGTTCGTTCATAAATATCAAGTTTGAGCTTCCTGCAATTTTTCGCAGTTTTCGAACTATTTTGTTCAAACAGCCACAAACACATAGTAGGTTATATATACAAACACTGAAAATTTAACACGATCCTAATATTTCCTGTATCAGCTGCTTATGTGCGAAATTAAATTGCTTCAATCAAAAGATGCAGATGAAGGATCAACTTCTAATTTTATATTAATTCTATTTTATATAAATGAATAAAATTAACAGTACTGGAATGGTATTAAAGTGGAGTTCAATGACTTTTACAAACTAGTCAATACGCACAAGTTTTATATATATATAAAGAGCTACAGAAAGAGAGACCACTAGTTCTGTGGCCAGCCATAGGAAATGCCTTAGGATAGAAGAGAGACCCGTTGTAGAAATACAACAAGGGAGATTCTCCTTACACTATTACAGATTGTATGACCACTGCAGGCTATAAAGCCCACACCACTTGCGACGGTGCTGACCTCTACCTGCTGGCCGCTCGAGACAACTACTGCTACTAGTATCTAGTTCTTAAATGCTATTTAATACCACTTAAGAACTGTTTATGGTGAGAATTTACGACACTAAACGAGAGACCAGTTTCTTAGTATTTAAGAATTTCCTACCTCATTTATAAGGTATACGTAAAGCGAATAATAGTAATTGAAAATAGCTTGTTTTTTTCAACAGAAGAAAAAAATATTCAAATTAAAATTGAAAAAAGTTCGAAGTAAAATAATCAAACGACTTTCTCATATTGTAATTATTATACATAAGTATCCAAAGTTCAAAGAAAATCGTCGAAACTAATTTCGAGAAAATTGGGAAAAATTGAACAAAAAGAAAGCTTTCAATAAAGTGGCACTTCGGAGCAACGGATTTTGACTGGAAGCTTGCAGAAAATTTCAAAAAAACTCAAAAAGCTATTCTGTAAAGTCCAATTCTGGTTAACGGATTTCGTTCATCTTTGACAATCTAGCAATGCTTCTATCGTATATTATTATTATATAGTTGGTGGAACTAAGATTACACATAAAATGGCACTTTAGAGGATAGCTCAACGTTATTATTCCCCCAGAAACCTCATAAACCAAGTTTGGGAAATGTTTCAAATAAAAGTGATAGGTATTTATGTGGGTTTATAGTTTAAACGAAGTTTAAAGAAAATCGTTGGAGCCGTTTTCGAGAAAATTCTAAAAAACTGAAAAAAAAGTCAGCAAAGTTGCACTTGCAGTTGATGCATTTTGCTCGAAACTTTTGAGCCAGAGGCGGTCGTAGTACTCAGACGGAATAACAAGTGTAAACTTCCTACGACTTTTCATTTTTGAGATGTTTGTTAACACTCGCACATAGTCTATTCTATAGTGCTAAAAACATTTTTCTCGCACTCAGGGTACCACAAAATTTGGATTTCCTGTGGAAATTCAATTTCAAAAATTTGAAAAGATCGCATTAGACCTCTCACAAGGAATAAGAGAAAGAAAGAAATATCTATGAACATGTCACCAAGAAAGAACTTGTAAAGTATCATATGACATCATAAAACATAATACGGATTCCATTAATAACATGAACACGTCTTCTAGGCAAAAAACTGTTAATTTCCTGATTTATTATCAGAACGTTAGAAGCATTAGAAATAAGCTGATTAACCTTTTTAATAATTCTTTGATTGATCAATATGACTTGTTAATCTTTACAGAAACTTGGCTGGACCAGAATTTTACTAATAGTGAAATTTTAAATTCTGAGTTTAATATTTATAGACAAGATAGAAACTTTTCTTTGGCTAATAAGACTAGAGGAGGAGGTGTGCTAGTGGCTGTTAATTCTACGCTGCATTCATTTCGAATACCCACTGTTAATAACGAACCTTTTGAACAATTGTGGGTATTTGTTAGACTTGGCGTGAGCAGTCAAATTTTTGGTGCAGTCTATTTCCCGCCTACTTCTCGTTTGGAATCTTATATTTCTTTTCTATCGACTGCGGAAACACTTATTGACTCATACTCTACTGCTTCTGTTCACATTTATGGTGATTTCAATCTTAGAGGTTATAGGGATTTTGTGCTGAGTGGAGATGTCTCGCAGCCAAATATTAATAAATTGAGAGTTTTTTCTGATGGCTGCAATTTGTTGGGTTTGACTCAGTGTAATGATGAACTTAATTGTGATGGTGTTCTTTTGGATTTAGTACTGTCTTCAGTAGTCATCACGGTTTCTACAGTTACTGATCCTCTTCTGCCTGTGGATGTGTATCATCCTCCCTTATTAACTGACATTCGATATGAATCTAGTATTAACCACGTAAAGAGGCAATCCTATTTTAACTTTAATAAGGCCAACTACAATGATGTAAATAATTTCTTTTTGTCTGTGAAATGGGACGAAATTTTGAGTCTGAGGATGTTAATACTAATTTAGGGACCTTCTACAAACTTCTTAATGAAGTTAAATTGCGATATATACCTAAATATACTCTGGGTGAGCATAGCTATCCTGTGTGGTTTTCTAAAGAAATAATTCAGCTTTTAAGGAAGAAGAGAAAATTACATAACAAGTCATACGTAACAAGAAATCTCAGACTACTTTTGTTTATGCTGCCTTCTCGGATGTCAGAGCTGAGTGTAAGATTAAAATCAAGGAAGCCTACAGTTCCTTCTGCAAACGATCTGGCCATTTACTTCAAGTTAATTGCAGAACCTTTTGGAAATTTATTAAAAATAAGAAGAAAGGAGTTTCTCTACCATCCGTCCTTGCTTTTGAGGGTTCTCCGATAGACAACCAGAGATTGCTGTCTGACAAATTTGCTGATTTCTTTCAGTCAGTATTTACACAAAATTCTAACATAAGTTGAATGAACCTCAATTCTTTTCGTCTACCTCTACGCTCTCCTGCATCCAAGTTTCTGAAAAAGAAGTTTTTGAGAAGATTGTGGCACTGAAACTTACTTCTAGTCCTGGACCTGATGGTTTTCCTGCAAAATTTTTTTTTGAGTGTGCCCCGTCGCTAGTAGTACCTATTACATTGTTGTTTAACCTTTCCCTTGCATCTGGTGTTTTTCCTACTATTTGGAAGCATGTTTATTCAGTTCCTATACCTAAGGTGAATAACCCTCAGAATATTGAAGATTACAGACCGATTTCTATTATGAACGTATTGGCCAAGCTTTTTGAAATTATACTGTTGGAGCATTTAAGTATATTTAGAGGGGTTATTTCAACGAAACAGCATGGATTCTTAAGTCAACGCTCTACGGTTACAAACTTGGCTTCATTTCTTCATTTTATAGTAGGTGAAATTAGTAATGGTTTCCAGGTTGATGTGGTTTATACTGATTTTAAAAAGGCTTTTGACCGTGTGCCTCACTCCTTGTTAGTGAAGAAACTGAGGTTGCTGGGCTTGTGTGGTCCTATGCTGAAATGGTTTGAAGATTATCTTCGGGATAGAAAATGCCGGGTGAGGTGGCATTCGGAGGTATCACGTTGGTTTGATGTTGTATCTGGTGTACCTCAAGGATCACACCTTGGACCGTGGCTATTCCTAATTTTTATTAATGACCTTCTACTAAGGATCTCGGATGTTGAAGTACTTGCATTTGCGGATGACTTGAAGTTCTTCCGTAAAGTTGCTTCCCAGTCGGACTGCATTATAATTCAAGATACCCTCCGCATTATTTCTGACTGGTGCTGCAGTAATGGCATGGAGCTAAATGTTAAAAAATGCCAAGTCATTTCTTTTTATCGCAAAAAGACTTTTATATCATATCAGTACCTCATTGATGGCAAACCATTGGAGAGGACTCGTAACGTGAAGGATTTAGGAGTTACTCTGAGTCATGACCTCTCTTTCACAAAACAGTTTGAATATGTTTGTAGGAAAGCATCGAGAGCACTGGGTTTTGTATTAAGGCACACTCGTGATCTTAGAGATCCCAAAGCGGTGCTAACTGTGTACAATGCATACGTTAGAAGCCTTCTTGAGTACGCGTCATTGATTTGGAGTCCTTACACCAAGAAGGATATAGTCAGACTGGAAGCTATACAAAACCGTTTCATCAGAACTTTTAAGAAAAGGTTACCCGGCGGTGCTACTCATTTATGCTCTTTAGAGTCTAGAAGACGAAATGCTGGTCTTTTATTCTTGAAGAAGCTCTTGAATGGCGAAATAGATTGCATGGAGCTACTCGCTGCCATTCCTTCTCATGTACCACCTCACTGCTTGCGCAGTACTTCGCATTTCGTGGTCCCTGCCGTTAAGACTACTGCGCTGTTCAACGCTGACGTCATTTGCAGAATATGCAGGTCATGGAATGAGTATATTCCTAGTGATGTGGGTTTCCAAATGGCATCTGGACTTTTCAAAAAACATTTTTGCATTACTTGAAGAGTAAATTGTTAAATAGCATGTATTATTTTACTATTATTATTTTATGTATCACTGTATGACTTCAACCATAAGGCTTACGCCGTTTGTTGATAAAAATATATTAATAATAATTAATAATAAATTCCAGGATTTTCCGGCAAAGTATGAAATTCAGACATCTATAGAATGCCTAGGCATTTCATATAATACCATGCGTGGTTTATACTCAGATACCAGATTAGTATCATGCGTGGTGTATACTCAGATACCAGATTATATTTCTTATGATAAATTTTGTATATTTGAAAAATATTCCTATTATTAATTTGTTAACTTGGGAAAATTCTATTGTAGCGTTTCAGTATAATAAATCATGGTATTCCAAATAGTGTTTCAATAGTTCTGGTACTTTAAGTAAAATAATTTAACTTTTAAATGATTACTATTAAAATATATTTTGAAATCGGGATCTAATAAAATAAATGGGCGCTCGTTCGGGATGAATTTCATACTTTGCTGGTAACATATATATTATCCAAAATCAGTTTTCTTGTCACAACTCAGAAACTATTCCCTGTTGAAGACGATTAACATTTTTCTTCTTTTTTTTCTTACAAAAATAAAGAATGAGAAAACTGAGAACAAGCGGCTAAATAGTTTCCATTGAGTACAACAACAATATACAATGGAGAAAAGAGATCTGTACAGTGTGAGTGGGTTCAGAATGGTTAGACAATCACATCCGGAACGAGCAGACTCATTGGAAAAGTATGCATTAAGTTCTGAACAATGGTCTCCAGTGTGACTTGAGCTGGCTTTATATTTTATTCTACCTGCTTAGGATAGGGATTTTTTTTTTGCAAAACGGTTAAGTATAACTTCTTATTCAGAGCTATTTTAAAGTTCAAGTCGATTGCTGTAAAATGATATATAAACCAAGAAAGAAGAGGCTTATGTCTTTCCTTGACTGGAAATTTCCGTAATATATAGCATGCATAAAAGAATGTGCTTGCAAAGATTGGACAACGGAAGTAGAGTAATTACAATTGGAGCAGGATTAATAGATATTCAAGGCCAATTGCTGTAGAAATAGAAAATATAACAAAAGAAATTTAAGCAATTTCGAAGTATTTTATCAATATCAGATTTCAAAGTATTAAAAAAATGTGAGCATAAAAGTATTTGGAAATCTACTTACCTGCATTTCAACATTTGGGCCTTATTTCCTAGATATATTATTATCATAAATAGTAATATCAGACACAACGTGTGCTGAGCTCTATCACGCCATAAGGGAAGAATCCTCAGTATAGGTATAGGCTCGAATACAGTTACGCTGTGAGCAAAGTAGCTTCACGGCAGAAAGAACGTGTGCAACAATATATTGGTCTTCGAGCAATTGATAATAAAGATTAGTTCCAGAAACGTGGGACTGCAATGGTCTTTATAGATTGGAAAAAGAATATGACATCGTAGCCAAAAGGAAGATATGGGAAGCTTTGACCCAAGCTGATTAGAACAGAAATTGGTAAAGGCCGTCCAGATCATGTACAAAAAGGACCTAAGGAGCCCTTGAAGGAAACCTTATCAAAGCAGTTCGAAGGGAAAAAAAGATTAAAGCAGGGATACTGCATGTCACCTATCTTATTTAAATTTTCCTGAACAGAACGTTAACAAATTAGAACAGGAAATGTAGGAGAAAGGAAATGCCTGTAGAAAAAGAGTATATATGGACAACCAGCTTTGCCGACGGTCAGCTGGCATTGGCCCAGCACAGGGAGGATTTGGTGTTTATGATAACAAAGCAACGAGAAGAATATGAGTATTGGGGCTTGAGAATGAATTTCGAAAAACAAAGTCGAGGCAGATAAGTGACATGGAAGTTGGAATGGAAAGAATTTAAGGTAAAAATTCATTTTCTTCCATAAATAAGAGAAAGTAAATAAAAAAAAAAGGTGGAAGACTTGGGAAATAAGGAGTTTGCGAAGTTTGAAGAAAATCAATGGTTTCCATCAAAAACATCGAAAAAAAATCGTAGCAATAAATACCATCTTACCCATTAGTTTCTTCCTGTTGACCGAATTGGTCACTATCGTCAAGCTCCCGCTTAAAATTGAAAGCGTGAAACGATATTATTTAATAGATCATCAATTCTGAAAATTTCAAATGTTAAAAAAATTCATGGTAAGCCAGTCCAAAATGTAAAACTCGAATATCTATAATAAAAATATTATCAAATATTTAATATAAAGGCCCAATGGAAAGAGTAAAAGCATTTCCAGTTATGAAGAGACCAATAAATCATTAGTGAAAAAAAGAAGATGGCGCCATATAAAATTTTTTGTAGCAATAGGTTTTAATTATAAGTGCTGCATGTAAAACGTAATCAAGTATGAAAGAAAATAAAATGGATGAAATGCGTCAAAAGAATTCTTAGAAGATTTTAATCACTAACACAGATCCAATAACTATTGTGATTATCACTACAGCTCTCCATGGGTTCGAAAAATTTACAATTCACAGTAACAACACCCATACACATACATACCTCATACAAACATAAAATAAATATACTGATGTAGTACGTAAATAAAATGTAAGAAATAACTGCCTTATTATATATATAGTTAATCTATTTAATGATAACGTCTCAATTTCTTGATATTATTTTAATGATGGGGAAAATTTTAAAAGGAAAAAAGAAGGTCGTATTGTAATTTCTACACATTTAACACATTTGTTTTAAGCTTTGAAATTTTTACCATTTTCTAGGCAACTTGTTTGTATGTGCTTGCTTATGAGAATCTTAATATTTATATCAAGTTTGAAAAATGTTTTTGTAGTTATGTTTGTGAAATTCGCGAAAAACTGAAAAAAAAGAAGAAAGAAATCTAGTGTGAAACACTCCAATGAGTTTCTCTTCCTCGTGTTAACTACAGTAAATTATGCACAATAAAATGAAAAAATTTCTTTAAATACTAATTTGACTAATTTGTCCTAACACAAATATAGATGTGATTGGAGGTCTAGTACCCAACCTACCAATCCAGGCAAGTAGAGGAGTGATAACATTGTAGTTCAGAAGAGGGACCAATAACACTAAACCAAACTCTATTAACATCTAAAATATAAACACCACAACGGTTTGTATCTGTGCAGTTTGTTAGCATTCCAAGTTTAAAGGAAATCACCGTCGTTTACCACCAATATTCCAGAAAACTCAATCTATTTATTTCTAAATCATTTTGTCTAGATAAATTGTATAATCAATTGAGATAGCACTTTAAAGGCAAACATAACCCAAACCCTCCACCAAAAGCTCCTTTAAATGAGTTTACCCGGAGAAATGTTTCAAATAAAAGTTGTAGAAGTTTAGATAAGTAATTCACATTCTTAATTTTTAAAAAATTGTTGGAGTCGTTTTAGAAAAATGCGCAAAACTGAAAAATACTTTTCAGTAAAAACGCATTTCCGGTCATGTGATTTTCTTCAGACTCGGAATTTCAACAACATATTTAATTCTAATTAATATTATTATAGATGATAGAATTGTGTAATAAACTGAAATAACACTTTGGAGGAAAACCTAACCTCACCCCACACCCAAAAGTGCCATTAAAGTCATTTTCCCGGGGAAATGTTTCAAATAAAAATTGTACATATCAATGTACACTTTGTATGTGTAGGTTTTATCCAAAGTTTAAAAAAAATCGTTGCAGCCATTTTTGAGAAAATCGCAAAAAAATGAAAAAAACCATCCAGTAAAGTGATTCTTCCGGATGAGGAATTTTGCTACATAAGGTACTGTCGGATCTCATGGAGATACCTACCGCAATATCACGTTAGCACTTTCTGTGATTTTCCGTTTTTGCGCCCTGCTGTTCACACACACACACACACACACACACATGCACACATACCATTTGCTAAAAACCATTTTTTTTTGGACTCAGGGGACCTCAAAACGGATATTTCCGGTGAAAACTCAATATCGAATATTTGACACGATTACAATACTTACTCTTATTAGGTGTAAGAGAAAGTAATAGAAGTTGCTTGCTCAACCAAGAATTCCTTCATTCGTACCGAGAAAACCTCAAACTTTGAATTAGATAGTGAAAAGTTTCAACAATTATTAGAAACTAGTTTTCGAAAATTGACACTAACATAATAACTTACTATACCTCAAGCAAGAGAGAGAGAGAGAGAACAGCTATGTGATACTGCTCTAAAACGAATAAATGGTCCAAGTTGAAAGGCCCCACTCACTATACCTGGGCAAGACATATGTTAGTTAAGGCTGTTTTAGAATACCACCCGCCCCCTGGATGATGATGAGTCAACTGATCACACGAGTGTTCTTCAAGGTTATACTATTTAGCCCTACAGATTTTTACAGGTTCTATAATTAACTTCCTTTTAATTCAATTATATTCTAGGCAGCATTATGTTTTAAAAATGGTCTAAATTTGACACTGCAACAGTCATCAACAATATTTCAAACATAATGAGTTACTTGAATCTAATAATATGCGGCAGCGCCATCTAGGTAACTATTTATTTTCAGTTTTTAGTTCACAAATTCTCTAGGACCACTAAAAATCATCTATTTCAATAAAAGGAAAGGTTTATAATATGCAGTTAGAATTCTAAGCTTAAAGAAAGTCGTTCATCACTTCCGGTTAACAGATGTTCCACAAACTTGAAAAGCAAGCAATATATTTAATTTACTTTTTAATTCCTCTTACTCCTAGTAAGACGATCGTGCCAGATTTTCGAAATTGTGGTTTCACCGGAAATACATGTTTGGGTGTCCTCTGAGAACATAAAAATGTTTTTAGCGAATAGTCTGTAGACTATCTGTATGTTTTCTGACAGAATATTTCAAAAACGAAAAGTAGCAGGAAGCTCAAACTTGGTATTCCTTTTGGGTACTTACTGCCACCATATCAGACACAAAGATTTCGGGCAAAATCCACCAAGTGATGCCCGAACTGGTGCGACCTTTACTGATTGGTTTCATTTGAACTGTCCGGGAAAACTAATTTTTGGGGATTCTAAGGGAAGAGTAGCGTTAGGCATACTTGTAACGTACCACTCCAGTATAATATATGCTTTTACCACCTACATAATGATACTACACATTAAAAGCATTGATAGAATTCCAAACTTCAAGAAAAACGGTTAACCGTTTTTACAAAATAGGTTTTTGAGATTTTTGAATTTCTGGGAAACGGTTGATTTTATAGAGGTATTGGGGGGTCTGTGGGTTAGTTTAAATTTAAATTTGCATAGGCCCTTATTGCTTTGAAATAAAACGCTCCACCAAAGACGCTCAGGTAAACAAGTAAAATCCCCACCATCACTTTGATGGCCAACCCAACTAACCATTGTGACGTTGGAATTTTAAAGAAAATTTCTTCATTAAATTATATTTCTAGAGAAAGTCACATGAATGTGTCACCCTGGATTTTTTACTTTAGTACTACCAATATATCGAAGTGAACAGTATACACTGCACTAAAAGTGCACTTTCAGAATCGACGTCAAAACCGTTGATTTTCTGGAAAAGTGTTTCAAATAAAACCAGTCAAAAAATCTTCATTTACCAGTTAAGGTGTGCGAAGTTTAAAATTTCCGCCCTTGGATAATATGGACAATAGAAAAGTTTACTTAACCAGCAATAACCTAACAATCTTGATGCAATGTATACATTATATAATGACAGAAACTTTTCACCACTTTTCTTTTTTATAAAACTTTCACCATAAAATTATTTAAAAATGAAATAAACATTGCTCAATTTGGGAGACAAAAAAAACAAAAAACAGAAATAGATATAGATAGTATGATCTTTGGGCCAATCAGAGATTTGTTTGAATGGTTTGTTTCATTCATTAGAAAAGAAATAATAAACATTATTTCCATGGAAACCGCTTTCTGAATTAAATTCTCTGAATTTTTTGTTTGTTTTTAAACAATAGGTGTAACCACAGAGTTTCAATCATTAAACTGATTGTGATACATTCGGTTAATTCAATCCAAGAAAACGTGCAGGCTAAAAGAAACTAGGAGAATAGTGTATAACAGCAATAATCGATACTTTTATTTTTATTAAAGAAAGCGGGAAAGTTCTTGGTAAATTGTATATACATAAATAATTATAAGATTGTGTTGAAATCGACAATTTGCGACTTAATCACTGCTTGCCATCGTTTATTTGGCTTTCATATGAAACATTTTTATTTACATATCTTATGAAGGGATTAGCTTAATGGTAGCGAGCTGGACAAGTAACACGGAGGTCCCGGGTTGGAATCCCCCTCGTATGTTGGATCTAGTTGATTCATTTGTTAGGGTGGACTGAACAAGGATATTGTACTCGTAATTTCAAAAAGTAATATATATATATATGCTTTTTAGAAAATGGTAATGATGATGATCTTGTTCATGTCTACAATTTTGACATGGTATTCTGTATGGGCAACAAATATCTAGCGTGAAACCTCACATCACTTACTCTTATCGCAATTCTCACAAAAATCTGATTGACAACAATAATGTTCTTAAAAGTCGGAAGTCCTGTTGGTTCCCTTAACTCCCCCCCTCCCACAGTGTGGTTCTACACAGAGAGTAGTTGAGGTCCCAGTTCCCTTAAAACTCCGCAAAAAATCTTCTTTTCTTTCCGGAAAAAATTCCAAATAAAAACAGATTTACACCTGATTTGGAAAAAAATCACACAAAACCCATACTGATAATGAATTTATTAGGGGGGGGGGTAACCGATTTTCTACAAACTAATTCTTTTATAATAATTATAAGTACTTAATCCTTAGCACTGCATAATTAAGATAACACTCTTCAGTATCCTTATAAATGTATTTTCTCTAAAAAATGCGTCAAATAAAAGTGATAGAGCTATATTTATACATAAATATATTTTTTGCAAACAAAGTTTAAAGAAAATCGTTGATACCCGGTTCGAGAAAATCGCGAAATTTGCAAAACCACAATACTTCTTCTTCAAGTAGTAAGAGGCATGAATTTGCAACCAAATCAGTAGCTGATATAAAAAAACAAAAAAGAAAATCACACACAGATATAGGAATGAAAATCCAATGAAACTATTGGGCCTAAAATTATTTTGAGAACTTTCAAAAAAAAAAAAAGTTCTCTCCCTTAAACATAAACAATTCATGAAAAATATTCAAAAAAATTTTACTTATGTTAGAATTTCTCCTCCCTTCACTCTTTCGTCACATGTGAAAAAAGACAAACAAGTGACAAATCTCCGTCCATTAAGGAGTGACATGTCATAGTAAAACATGGTATTGAAGGAACTCAAGGAAAGAAAATAAATAAGGCTTGCATCATTACCAAAATTGGAAGCAGTTTGTGCAATTCTATTTTTTTTGTCTTTTTTCTTCTTTCTTTTTGTTTTTATTTTTATTTTTGTTTCATTTACTGCTATAAAGAAATCCTGGCCAGAGGTCGATGGCACTTTATAAAGTTTGTCCTGGACTTGCTCCAGGCTCCCCCTCCCGCCACAGCATGATGAAGTTTTAAAAATAAACCATTAGTTCACCGAGTTAATACTGTATAGATCCTGCTAGGAATTCATTATTAGAAGAGAGAATAAATCAATCCAGGTAAAATTTATTTGAAAACAGGAAGGCACATGACAAATTCTAGATCCTCCCCTCCTCTTTTTTTGCTTATTATGTAATTTAATATCCTTAATTAAATGTTAATATATACAAATTAAGAAACACATAATATGTAACCCGCAATTCAATTGACTAAGTAGTAAATATATGGCAGAATTAAAATATGTAAGAAAGGATATTGTAAAGCCACCAATTGAATATAAATATTAAGATGCAATGCGAAAATAGTTTGCGATTAACAAATAAATTCCTTTTTAAAAAAGTGGACGGGCGTTAAAATTTACAAGTTCAATCATTACTAGAATAAAATATTAACTAAAATAAATAATTAAAATGTAGTCTGTAGACCTGAAATAAGATTAATATTTTTTAAAAAATACCTAAACTGCATATTGAATTAGATATGGAATTTAGGTTGTTCCTTCTGCTCACTGATAAAGAACATTAAGATAATTTTTAGTGCAAAGTAATAATGAAATAAATCATTGCCAAATAGAGGTAAGAATATAAAATGTATTAACATTGAAATTTAAAAGCAATAAATTAAAAGCACTTTATACTGAGCATATTTACATTTTAAAATTTCTCTTGAAACCATTTTACACTCTGGAGAAATCTATCGCTTGGTTTTTAACCAATCAGTAATGACCACTAATTTAATATTCATTTGTATTACATCTGATTTTAATTAAAACTTCCTACGTTCATTTAAATTATACATATTTCATTAAAATCTAGGCGCTTCAATTATAGTGCACCCAGCTGAGTTGCTGTTTTGTGTTTGAACTGTTCAGACTTGTTATAAGTGCTCTGCATTTTTCTTAGATTTTTTCGTGGTTGTGATTCAATTGTCTGAGTAAATTTTATACTAATCGATAGAGTTATATTAATTCTATGTGGAAAGGGAGTTAAGAGTAACTTTTCATCGAGAAAATTTGAAGAAAATTGCGTTAAAAATAAGTTTCAAGGTCAAATATTAGATTTATTTGAGGAGTTCTGTGGAAAGTGGAAGGGATTATTTATATTGCTATTAGAATTTAAAGTTTAAAAGTAAATAAATAATCAGTGGTGTGGGACAAGTGCATTCAGTGGGGGAAAACTAGCTCTATCTCTCTCGCACCATTCTCACTGCTGCCTGGCTATCTACTACTTCTACTGCATACCGTATGTCATAAATATTACTTACTAGTGCTTTCGTACTTGTGAATTAATAAAACAGAATTAAGATATCAATAATTAAGAATCTAGGACTACGTAAACTGCCTTCTCAAATTAATTAAAAATGTCTGTTGAAGAAAAACTTAATACAATACTTGAAAAACTCGAAAAATTAAATATTCTAGAAGAAAAGCTAAATAGTTTAGATTCTAAGTTTGGAAGGGAAATAACTTCAATTAAAACTGAGGTTTCTAATCTAAAAAAAATCTTTTACCGCATATGAGAATAACTATAGAAGGAATAACTTAATTTTGTTTA
This sequence comes from Triatoma infestans, assembly GCA_011037195.1. NCBI lineage: Eukaryota > Metazoa > Arthropoda > Insecta > Hemiptera > Reduviidae > Triatoma > Triatoma infestans. Next base: position 64,987 of record JAAEAF010003665.1, on the reverse strand, counting down.
ATCTTCCTGATAATCCAAATGAAAAAATCTACGATTTAGAGAAAAATGTTGAATCATTGTTAAAAGATATTCTTAAATCGCAAGTTGATTTAAATTCACTTGATTTGGTAAAAAGATTGGGGCCCAATACAGATAAGAAACGTCAGTACTTATAAGGTTTCTTGCATTGAGGGGTAAAATGGAAGTATTGAAATTAGCGAAAAATTTAAAAGGAACAGGCCTAATACTGTCCGAAGACTTTCCGCCGCATGTGAGAGAAATAAGGAAGAAATTATACCCTTATTGGAAGGCAGCGAAAGAAGAGAAGAAAAGAGTCTATCTGAAGTACGATAAATTGTTCATTGATGACAAATTATGGGAATTAAAAGAACTTCAGGCAGGCTTAGAAGCTAGACCAGCCCTTTTTTCTGAGGACAGCGCAGGAGAAAATTCCACAGGCACAGATCAGCCTTCTGATGGTATGCTCAGACGCTGACTAAATGAAGGGAAATTAATTAAAAAAAGGAGTCTATCCAAAAAAAGAAAGGTTGAAAGATCGCCGCCTCAGAAACCTCTTTTTCGTAGGCAACACTTATCAAAAGAATCTTTGGGAACAGAAGAGGAACCTAGAAAATGAAAATGGTATTCAACCCGGAAAGGAAAATGGAATTTCAATCTTGGCGTATAACACTGCAGGTATTAAAAATAAAAAGAATGAATTCAATTTTTTTAATTTTTTAAGAAGATTTGATATAATTTTATTATTTGAAACATTTATAGAAAGACAAGATTTTGAGTTATGTGAGAATTTTTTTTTGTCCCGGCAGTTAGGCGTTCAGTATTTGGTAGAGCTTGTGAAGGCGCGATATATGGTTATAAAAAATTAAAATTTATTTCTAAGAAATGTAGCTTTGTAGATTTGCATGGCAAAGCTATTTTAAAGCTTTCTGAGTTAAATAAGGATATTTATATTGTTCCAGTTTACCTTAACTACAATGAATGGAAATACGATTTTGATTTAGTAACTGATTTGGTATTACAAGTTAATTTAAATAATATCGTAGTAATTGGGGATACTAATGCTAGAATCTCTAAAACGCAAAGAATTAGAACTGATTTAATATACAATGCGAATATTTATACAGATCGTAAATCCAAAGATAATTGTGTTAACTCTAAGGGAAAGTTATGGATTGAATTTTGTGAAAACAATGATTTAGTTATTTTAAATGGGAGAACCAAGGGGGATGAGGAAGGGGAATTAACGTTTGTTGGAGTCATGGGCTCCTCGGTAATCGACCTGTGTTGTGTAAGTCAATCATTATTGTCATCCATTGATAAATTTGAGTTCATTCCGGAAATATTCTCGGATCATCTACCTCTGGTTCTAACCATAAAAACAAATGAGGATAGTTCTGATGAGACACCGTTGCCTCTATTGCCAAAATTAGTATGGTCGGAAATGGACAGTAAGCATTTTAAAAATAAATTAGAAGCAGAATTACTGACTGGGGAATGGTTGGCAAATGAACCAAAATATTTTTACTTCAATTAACCAATTCGATTAAAAAAATCGCAGCACTTAAGGTTAAAAGTTTTAGTGTAATTTTACAGAAAAATCAAGAGTGGTTTGATTGGAGCTGCCTTAAACTGAGAAATAAATCACTTAAATTATTAAGACGATATAAAAGAAATAACTCTCTAGTTATGAAAAAATTATATTTAGATTGTAATAAAAGGTACAAGAATGTTTGTAGTTTAAAACGAAAAGAATATTTCGATGAATTGATTGAAAAATTGAAAAATGTTAAAGATTCGCAACAATTCTGGCAGACTATACAAATATTTAAGCAAAAAAATTTGTTGTGTAATAAAAGTATTGGTATTCATGATTTTAAAATCTATTTTCAAAATTTATATAGCAGGCAAATTGATACACCCTTAATATCCCACTGTGAACCACTACATAAAGACGAATTATTGGACAGTGACTTTTCAATGTCGGAGTTAAGGGCGGTTCTGGGAAAAGCAAGAAACGGCAAGGCCCCTGGTTTAAACCGGATCCCATATGAGTTTTTCAAAAATGCGCCTGATTGCTTTTTACATAACTTAGTTACAGTTTTTAATAAAATATACAATACTTTCCGTATTCCAAATAATTTTAAGGATTCTCTCATATTTCCTTTACACAAAAAAGGGGATTCCAGCCAGGTCTCTAATTATAGGGGTATATCCTTTATAAATACAGACGCAAAATTATTTACAGGATTATTGTTAAATAGACTTCAAATTTGGATTGAGGAGCGTAACGTGATCTCCGAATTTCAAGCAGGTTTCCGTAAGCGGTATTCCACTATCGATAATATCTTCTGCTTAATCAATTTAATAAAATTAAAACTGGTAGAACGTTCTGCGAACCGGGTATATTTGTTTTTTGTTGATTTTAGAGCTGCATTTGACTCTATTCCGAGAGATCTGTTGTTCTATAAGTTGTCTAAGTACGGTATTTCTAATAAATTCATTAATATAGTAAAACGCTTATACGAGAATACGCGAGCGGCTGTCTGGGGTAATAATGGCATGTCGGATTTTTTCGATACACCCATTGGTCTTAGGCAAGGGTGTCTTTTATCACCAATATTATTTTCCATCTATATTAATGATTTAGTTGAAGAAATAGAAGGTGGTATAAATATAGGCGGCATAAAAGTGAATCTGCTAATGTATGCAGATGATATAGTTTTGATTAGCGACCGGCCGGATAAACTGCAACACATGATAAACAATTTGTGTACATACTGTAAAACTTGGGGACTCGAGGTTAATCTCGATAAGTCAAAAATAATGATTTGTAAGAAAAAAGGTGGAAGGTGTGGGGGAAGCTGGGACTTTGATGGTAAAAAGATAGAAATTGTAAACAATTACAAGTACTTGGGTGTTCATCTTACTCCTACTTTATCCTTTAACTATCACCTGAAAGAAAAGCTCTCTTCGGCGAAACTCGGGATTAATTGTACTTGGCAGAATGTGTTTTCTAACAGTAAGGTACCTCTTGCCTCCAAGGTGAAGGTGTTTAATGCAGTATCGAAGACTGTCATGTGTTATGCCGCCCAAGTTTGGGGGTATAATAAGTACGAACAAGTGGAAAAATTACAAAGATTCTTCTTTAAAAAATTATTTGCGCTTCCAAGCAATGCGCCAAATTACATTTTAAATTTGGAATTGAAGATTTCCAGTAGTACTTGTATACTTTAAAACTTCATTTAAATTATGTAGCAAATGTTTTAAAATTACCTAATTTCAGATTGCCACGAATTGTTGCGACAGAAGTAATTAAAAGAAATTTATACTGGTGCCAAATTTGGAAAAATTTATGTAATCTATATAATATTAATACAGAGGCAGATGGTGACACTATAATGACAGTTTGGGAATCCAGTATAGGGGAGCTAATTGTTAACATAAGCCGAGAAGAAAGAGCTAATGCGGAGGTAAATGCAAGGCAAGGTGTTTCGCATGGATTATACCCCTTGTTAGATTATAATAGTTCTAGTTATATAGATTGTTGGCCATTAAATGAGGTTAAGCTAATACTGAAGGCTCGGTGTGAGCTGTTAAATTTAAATTATAGACCATTTAGGCCTGAAGAATGTCAGCTCTGTTCTCTCTGTAACTGCAGAGAAATAGAAAATGAAAGGCTATCTGTCCTATATTGAAGCCACACAGATGTAGATATTTTAATAAATATTCCTTATCGGAAAATGAGTTGCTAAATCTTCTGAACGGCCAAAACTGGACTGCCTTAGTCGGATTTTTGAAAGAGGCATTATATTATAGATCTCTATTAGTTAGAGAATTTAATTATAATTAATATTAATTAAAAAATAGAATTTTTTTTCTTTAATAAGTATTTTCTCTTGTTTTTTATTATTATTTTTAATTATTATATTTATATAATATTATAATTTATAAAAAATGTTAATTGATTTTTAAAATGTAAGTTCACATTTGCAACTCTGCTGACGGATAATATCCAAAGCAATAATAATGTTAATTATTGTATATATAAACCAATGTAAAAATATTCCTGTACAATAAACATTAATAAATAAAAAAAAAAAAAAAAAAAATAGTGCACCCAGCTTTTAATGAAATATGCTTACTTTCTCTTACGCCTAGTAAAATTTTTGGAAATTCAGGTTTCACCAGGAATATATCTTTTGAGATTCACTGTGTACAGAAATTTTTTTTTTTTATTTTAGCTTCTGTAAGTGTCTGTGTGTGAACAAATTATGACAATCTAACAGGTAGCTCAAACCTGGTATTCCGTTAGGGAAAACCATCGAATCTGACACGAAAGTTACGGGCAAAATCCATTAACCGGAAGTGCAACTTCATTATTTTTCCTTCCGCTTTTCACGATTTTCTTGAAAACTTCACATACTATCTATATACATGAATAAATTATTAAAATGTTTTAAATAATACTGAGAGCTCAGAAATCCATGGTTTTTCCCGGGGTGAAAAACTCACACGACTTTTTTCATCTCTGTATTTTTAAAGGATCAATTTTCTTCAAACTTTGAATTTGTATTGGAGTGGCTCGTGCATTTGTAGAAGAAGGTCACGTGTTTTGGTTGTCTGTGATTTTTTAAATTTTTTGATGGTTTACATTGAGAAGTTATTTGTGATTTTTTGTCAACATTTGAATTAATCTGTTGTAGTCGTTTTGATGAGGTTTCAGTTTCACTTGTGAAAGAATTTTGCTATTATTTATAACTAAGTTTGCTCTGTGCAAGTCTGTGTTGTCACACTGTCTGAAAAACGCATCTGAAGATGGGCGAACGCCTGAAACCGGTCGAACCACAAAATGAAGCAGGCTACCACGGAAAAATGTTCTGATGATGCTTTCCAGCTCTGCGGAACCAACCACCACAACAAGTATGGTGTACAAAGTTACTTTGTGTAAGATGGCAAGCAAAGATAAGAGCAGTGAATCTAGTGGAGGGGATGCAGCCGTTTCTGGTAGTGGGAGTACAGATATATTGAGTGCTGTTATGAATAAACTTGATAAGTTCACTTAAGTGTTTAACAGCATGAAAACCGAAATAAGTAGTCTTAAAATTGAGGTATGTACCATAAAAAATGATATAAATAATAATCAAGCACAACAAACTCAGCTTCTATCGGCTATTAATGGTATGAAGGAAGAAATAAACAAAATGTATCTCTCATTTGATAGGAAAATAAAACTATGCAATAAGAAAGTTGTTAATTTAGGTGTTGAGAATGAAAAATTGAAGAGACATATGGAGGAAATGAATGTTATTATTGAATGATAATATACAAAATAGTCGTTATAGTTTTTTAAGAATCGCTAATGTTCCAAAACTCTCTCATGAAAATATGGATAATATTACTAAAATTATCTTTAAGGCAATAAACTGTGAAACTGACCATTCAAGGATTGAATATTGTTATAGAATGAAACAGCCCAACAAAATGTCACAAATGCGCCAATATTTTTAAAATTTTTTAGCCTCTCTAATAGAAATAACTTTCTGCGATTACGTAAGAAAAATAAAGAGAAATGAAATACATCGTTGTTCGGCGATCCTGATTCAAAACCAATTTATATCAATGAGTATATGTCTCCCTCATATAATAGAGACCTGTTTCAAAAAGCTAAATCTATACAACGTAACGGACACCTCAAATATGACTGGTTTCAGAACAATAAGGTGATGGTCCGAGTTTCAGAAAATGCAGATTTTATGGTAATCAGATCTTCGAAAGATTTAAAAATTTTGTCATCCCGCCCTGAGCTGCCATCTGACAACGAATTAGATGAAGAAGTAGAAACTGATTTCTCAGGTAGTCAAATTTCAATAGCCAATTCTGTGTCAAAGAAAAGGAAAATGAAGCAACAAGATAGCGGACAGCAAGGTTCAATGATCCCTTTTTTAGTCCCGAAAAAAGACTCAGAAAATCCAGAAGCACCAGCCAACCCAGACAGCTGTTAGTAAGAGAAATTAGAAACAAGAAGAACAGTGAAAGTAGTGTGCAAAAGTGTTCATCATTTAGTGTGGGTAACCTAAAAATATTATTTTGGAACGTTAATGGTTATAATAATTTTCTACATTCAGAAGAATTATATCAGTGATAACCTTTTAATATTATGTTTAGTTGAAACGCATTTAGAAAAGTGTATTACTATAACTCCTAATTATCTCTCTAAATTTGATGTCTCCTCACCAGCCACTAGAGAGCGCAAGGGGTAGGGCTAGTGGTGGTCTGGCATTATTTCTTAATAGAATTATATTTACGTTTAATTTAATTGATAAATCTAAAGAATGGATTTTTGTTAAAATAAAAAGCTCTAATTTTTTGTTTATTTTAGGATTATAATATTTTAAACCATCTTCCAATGTTAGAGAATCATTGGAGAAATTAGATTTGTTGTTTGTTAAATTACTTAATGAATATGAGAACTGCCCGACAGAAGTGGGGGGTGATGTTAACTGTAGGTTGGGTGACGGTAATGTGGGTCCGGAAGAGCTGTTTGAAAACTGTTCACTTTATCAAATGCGCCAGTCTTTAGACTCAATAAAAAATCAAAGGGGTGGAGAATTTTTGTTATTTTTGGAGCAAAACACTGATTTTAATTAATGGTAGGTCATATAGTGACATGGTGGGAAATTTCTCGTTTATTAGCCATCTAGGAAATAGTACACCAGATCTAATCTTTTGTAATATTGAAAGGCTAAATTTTATTGAGAACTTAAAAATTGGACAAAATATAACTCTATCTGACCACTTTTCTCTTATTTTAAGTTGTAATTTACCTTTGTTGAATAGTAAATCCGTGCTAAAATGTAAACTCGCAGAAGCATATAGCCTAAAGTGGGACTGCCTTAAAAGTGCAGTGTTCAAGTTTAAAATGCAAACCGTTTCTACTATATCTTAACAGTAAAAATAGTACCAAATTTAATTGCAAGCGTTGGTTTGACAATGCGTGTAAAGACAAGAAAAAAGAAATTAAAAATCTGTTAGTTCAATTTAAAAAGAGCAATTATAACTTAAGTTTAAAAAAAAAGTATTTAAAGGCTAAAAGTAATTATAAAATTTTTCTAAAATCGAAGAAACTTGAATATTACGACTTTGTAACGAAAGCTCTCTCAAACTGCTAAGACTCAAAGCAATTCTGGCGCGTAACAAAACAATATCGTAATAAACCCTTCAATGAAACTGCTATTAGTATCGAAGCGTGGGAAAAATTTTACTCTACGATTTATAAACTACGTATTCTAGACGAAAATACTTATTTCGATGCCCGACATCCCTTTCTGGACTGCGATATTTCAATAGGAACAATTAACAAAGGAAAGTTGGGTAAGGCCGCTGGTTCCGACAATATTCCTTACGAAGTTTACAAAGTTTTACCTCAAAATTGGCTGCTTTATTTAGAATGTTTATTAAATAAAATTTTTGAAAGTGGTAAAATTCCCTCGGCTTGGCATGATATGGTAACAATAATGTTGTTTAAGAAAGGGGATAACAAATTACCTGAAAACTAAAGGGGTATATCTCTTGTAAATTGTTCCCTAAAAATACTCACTCAAATTCTTTGCGATCGACTCAGTTCCTGGGCGGATGGTTGTCAAGTAATTCCCGAATCTCAATCGGGATTCAGAGCTGGAAGAAGCTGTTTAGATAATATTTTTATTTTAAACTCCCTTGTGCAACTGAAATTAAAAAATAAAGGTGGGGTTCTTTTTGCGGCAATCGTGGACTTCAAACGGGCCTTTCTTTCGGTAGCTCATACTAAACTATGGCAAAAATTATACGAACTAGTTCCAAAATACTGAGATTATTAAGAAATATTTATGAAATGCAACGTCAAGGATAAAAAGCGGTTATCAGTTCACAAAGTGCTTTGATATCACCGAGGGCGTACTTCAAGGTGACCCCATCAGCCCGTTGCTATTCAGCTTATATCTGAGTGGGATAGAATTTTTCAGAGAAAATGGTCAGGTTGGCATCAGGGTGACCTCTGATAAAATTTTATAAAGGAAGGCCCAAAACAACTAAAAAAATTTCCTATGGTGGTTTAGAGCTGGAACAGGTTAAAGAATTTAATTATCTTGGCGTTTTGTTTTTCAGCTCTGGTTTATTTGCCACAGCAGCTGTCAGGCAAGCTCCAAGGCACATATGGCAGCCGGTAGTACATTGGCTCTTTATTCTAGATCTAGATTATCATCATGGCAATCTAAAGTAAAGCTTAACGAAGCATTGGTCGCGATTACACTCTTGTACGTGTACAGGTCTGGGGACTTAGATACGCTGATGATCTAGAAAAGGCATCCCTTTACTTCTATAAGAGACATCTGCAGCTTGCAAAAAATACCCCAAATTATTTAATCCGTCTAGAAACTGGTCAGTTACATATTCGCTACACAATATTGAAATTGACTTTGAACTGGCTAACCCATATTCTAGAGATGGAAGGTAAAAGATACCCAAAAATATGTTTTAATAAACTCCCTGGTATTACTGATCCCCACACAAAATTCAACTGGGTATCTCAATTCAAAGAATTTCTATCTCCAATTGATTACACGGAAATAGTCCATAGCACTAACAGCCACTCTTTAAAGAAGAAAATCCCTACGATTTCAAAAACATTTAGTGAACACCTCCACAATCTGGACATTCAACACTTGTCCAATTCTAATTTTAATACCTACTATAATAAACTTCTTAATCCTCTAAATAAATTACCTTTTTATTTAACTTCTAAAGCTCCATACCGGTATATTAGATTTTTTTCGCAGATAAGAACATCTGGTAAATACAATGTCAGAATATCCAATAAAGCCTCTAGGTATAATCTTAATCCCACAATTAACTGTAAATTGTGCATATTAAATGTTTTAGAAGACATAAACATATATTAGTTGAATGCCCTTTTTACAGTCCCATAAAACAGCTCTTTCACTTAGAAGTGTATCAGAAAACTGGCCAGAAATTTTACTGAACCCTAATACAGAACAAGAAATCAAAACGCTCTTCAACTTTGTAGAAAAAATTTTATCTCTGAGAGAGTTTCTCATAGAATTGTAATTAAACATACCCTAAGCTACTATCCGTTTAGTCACACTAAGTGTAATAAATGTTGCAGGTATGATTCATATTAATTATATTCTCTGTAATTTTTTTTTTTTTCAATTAATTGTAAGTCTGTTTTGAAGAATGTTTGTATAATTTTGTATTCTAAAAGAACCATACTCATTTGTATGGGGTTAATCCCCAAGGCAAATAAATAAATTGAATTGAATTGAAATTGAATTTTTATTGAATATTTAGTTGCCTTCAATATTTTACAGCTGGATAAATATGAAATAGTGCTTCGCAGCTCCCTTAGAACTTCAGATGACACACTGGTGACGTTATCGAGAAAATCGCAGGAAACCAAAAATAAATTAATAAATAAATAAAGAATAATAAATAAAGGTGAAAACTCGCATGGCGAAAATTAGAATCGATCATAATAACTTACTGTTACATCAATAATGAGAACAAAAATAAACAAAGAGAGCTAGTTATAAATTACGTTGACTAAATAGATAATATTCAAGACATATAGTTCATGCGGGTTTAGTATTACACTTGAATAAATTTTGATCATAATTAAAATTGAGTTGGACTATTAGTATATTAAATAATTCAGAAAGGGATAGAAGTTTAATGTGTGATTCTAGAATATCCATAATATATTACGATATGATATGGTAAAATGTAAAATATGCATGCAAAATTCTGAAATATGATTCTTGCCTTCTTCCTATATAGTAGCTGTTGAAAATATTAAGACAAATAACAATGTATGGTTTAAATTCGGGGTCAAATTGGCTGAATTTCAGAAACGAATTATCGGCATTGGTGTACGCAGCTGAATACCATTTATTGTATGAAAAAACTTTATATTAACACTAGCTATATTAATGATGATTTTAATTTCGATTTGATAAAAACAATATTTAAAACAAGATGTGAACTATTTAATTTAAATAACAAACCTTGGAACGAAGATATTGTTTATACTTGTGCAATGTGTATTTTAATGAAGATTAACATAACACAGTACCAGTAGCCGTATTCCTTGCAGGCTCGCAGTCAGCTATCCTGGCAACCTGATGTAATCGTCCCACCAAAAGTCCTTTCACTCTCATAGGTAGAAGAGAGCTGCCCAGGGTTGTGGCTTTGACCTGACTTTCCAGTGGCTATCAAGCCACGTGGAGATTACAGGGAATAATAAGGCAGACTCACTGGCCAAAGAAGGAGTATTACTGTCGCAGCCAGTATAGATCAGAGTTCAGCATACCGCCAGAAGAAGGATTCAATCAACTATCAACAATCAGCTGAAGCGAAGACTTGAACAAAGCTTGGTGATATTCCCTTCCCCAGGAATCTGTCGAGGTCTGTCGGAGTGGCCGCTTTTCACCTGCTAACCGGGCATGACTGCTTGCAGGCTCAGCTGCGCCGGACTGGTGCCTCCAGCTTGGAGGGAGAATGAATGCTGACCATCTTTATTCAGTAATGCGCTCGTTGCTACTATGGTCCTTTATTAGGAAGCACCGCGCTAATTTGCTAATAATGGCTAATTTGCCAAAGGCGCGTATTGGATAAAAGAAAAAACGATAAACAATCTATCTATCCAGTTTACTAAAATATTTTGTGCTTAAAAAGCCCCATTCCCAAAAAAATAATAATAAAAACCTAATATACAAAAACATTTCTAGGGGAGAAAGAAAAAACAATTTTCTCTATTTAACAAAAGTCAAGTTTCGCACAACTTCTTCTACGAACATCTAGCTTATTATTATCTATATTTTATTTATTAAAATAATGAATTTTTTTTTATTCTGAATAAAATCAGTCTAAATAATCTGTAGTGATGACACTATATTTTATTATAATAGTAAAAGTTTTAGACAAGCTTTTGCAGTAAAAATTATTAAGTTCCCATGTAAAACACAAAATATAACTAAAATATTTTATTACTTTAACACTTTCACACAAAAAAACAAGTAAAATAAACATTTCACAGATGTGACTTTATTTTTATTACAAACAGAAGGTGATTTAGGGCCGCATAAAAAGGGAAAGACTAGAAAAATAGTAATAGTACACATTAGAGCAGTGAGTCAGCGCAGGTGTTTCCCAAATTTTACGGAACAAAACAGTGTAAGAAGAAAGAAAGAGGACTGGAAAATGGGGGAAAAAAAGCGAAATGGTCATAGAAGAACAATAAGAAGTACAAAAGGCGATAAAAATGTTGTTTGTAGTGTAATGGCAGGTATGTAGAGAAGCAAAAGGAAACATGATTACTAAGTGTACAAGAGGTGTGACCACCTGTTGGTAGTCCAGCAGGTACTGACTGACAGCGCCCACTGGGCACCCTGGTAACTGAACGAACATCACTAAGAAACCATCTTTACAGTAAAATATAATTCGGAAAATGTTTCTGTTTATAAAAATGTTATTTCTACCATTCCAAATCAGTGAGTTTTTCGTAAGCGAACGCCCGAAATCGGTTGTTTATTATTATTATAACCTGATAATGAACAACTTTATGATGATTTATATCACAGGAAGTTCAAACTAGATAACCACTGGTGTGCGCGGGCTGGCCGCTTGGAGCGCTCGCTGCAAATGAAAATCCATCAGCCAGGAAATGCAACCTCTGACCAACTGGTTTTCACAAGTTTCTTGAAAACCATTTCTGAAAAAATTAATTTTTGGAAGTTTCTGGGAGTGAACGGTGACCCCTTAACATTAAAATGCAATTTCAAAATATCGTACAGTTCTAGCTAATTATATAATTCAAAGAAAAAAGAAAAAAATCAGCCATTTAGAAAGGAAGTATCACTAATATAATTTCGTCACGGTTATTTTTTTCCTTATTTTTCTGACCTTCCTGTTACAAGCTAATAGAGGTTATTTCTGAGATCATCTTATTTCTTGACTTTTACTTAACTAATTTTCGCCTCTAACGATGTAGACAATTTAGTTTCTACAGAAACATTTCGTTGAAGTGAACTCTCTACACGAACTTGGTGAATTTGCTCTGACGATGGATAAATATCCGAAACCAGGAACAAAACCAATATACATGCTACAACGGATAAAATACCGGAAGAAATGATATATGTTTATTCTTTATTAAAGCTGTCTCATTAAGAAAATTCCTCTCTCAATAGAATTGTATATTATTTTTACAGCCCATAATTGTTAAGGATTTCTTGCCACCAATATAGTTCTTTCTGAATTCCTCTGTCCTTACATACATATATATATATATATATAGATGTGTCCATATAAAATGTAAAAGTTGTGTTTTCTGTTTGTTTTTATTTTACACTATTTCTATTTTTTATCTTTTTTTATTGTTTTTGTAAGTTTATATTTTTATTGCAATTACTGCTTAATTGCATGCCCTACTCCTTGCTATGGATTGTATCCTAGAAGCAAAAAATAATTATAATAATATTATTATTAGGTAGATAGAGGGTTATAAAAGAGAAGATGTAAACACGTTTCAACTCTTACTATTGTTATAAAATCCACTTGAACTGGAAGTCAGGGAATCAACAAAGGTGCACTAATCATGGGCTGGTGGGTTAGTTCTCGATCTTTCATTCATCATTGGCGAAGTAGATATAGTTGATGAATTATACCTCGAACTTTTACTATAAAGCCATGAAAAAAAGCCTCAATAGTAAGGCTGTTAGTGGCCGAATACCCGGAAACCGTTAGAGGAACCAGTAAAGAAAACTGCAAACTTGAACAAACATAGAATCAATATGCAATTGTTGCTAAATATTGCGAATCCAAAACCCAATTCACGCTATAATTTGAACTAGCTAGCTTACCAGAAATTGATAATAAATATCTGATGGTTTCTGTTAATCGTATGACTGACTGAATGCAGAAAAAAAAGTACACCTGAAGGAATTTGTAGGAAGCATTCACGAAATACGTTCAAATATATATCACTTATGTTTCCTACAAACTAGAAAACTTGCTCATAATTACACTTCAGTAATTTTGTTTAAATGACAGGTTGTAATTTAATAGAATTAAAAAAAAAATCTTAAATAATAATAAATACCGTAAAAATAAATTAAAGAAAAAAGGGGAAAAAAAGAGAATTGCAGTGATTAAAGGAAATCTTAGAAATATATAATACACCAAATCATGCAGGACAATAACTGAATGGAAATAAAATAAATATAGGAAAATTTTGCAAAGTAGTTAACTATCTATCAATCAACTGTCACGAAAAGTTGGCAATTATTAGTGTAACGTAAAATACAACTCTATGTTTGTGTGTGTGTAAGTATGTGCTACTAACATTTCTTTACAATAATAAGAAACTGGAATTGTTGGCCGCATTTTAATGTATCTTTTATTAACTATAAGATAATTTTATCTATAGATTTATATGGAAACTATGTAATATTTGAGTATAGACACGTAAACACACCCATAAACACACACACACACAAAGTTTATATCTTTTAAATTTATTTATTTTAAATAAAAATTACAATTTTTTTTTTATGAAATCAACTGAACCCTTGCTAACGCGGAAATAAAAATGACTGTCTATCAAAAAAATGTTTTTATTTTTAGTTAATTTACACAAAAAAATCAAATACTATTGATGGATTTTTTTAACCATGCTGTGAGACAGGTGAATAATTAGTTTTTAAACACAACAAACATTAACGTGATTACCACGATTAGGTAAAAAGGCCTATTACCATAAAATATGTACAAAATGAAGCAGAAAATCTGAAATATAAAACAGAAGAAGAAAATCTGAAATACTTTCTCATATATTATTTATAAGACGTGGGATGGAGGCTCAGTATGGCGCCTCCATATGGTTGCTAATGGAACTATTGAGTGCAGCTTTTGTATTGGGAATTTGCTGTCAATCGGTTTCATTACACATTGCAAATAACTGAAACGCCAAAAATCTGTTACATTCAGGAACTAAATACCCCTATTACTTTGCCCCTATTACCCCTAATACTAGGGTTTCTAAAAGAATGATTCAGCTGTTATATAAATTCACAGCATGATGAGTGCTGCCTGTTAATGACGTTATTATAAAAAATATAATCAAAAGAAACAGTGATCTCAAATGTGAAACCAGTTTTGAAATCTTTCCGACGAGCTGGCTAGTGGTAATTGTAGAACAATCTCTGTTTAATTATGAGTTCTGCCAAAAATGAAACCAAACAGGTTTAAAATTACTGAAGAAGTTGTTTAAGCAATTTTCTTGTAATCGCGAATATAATTGGACTGAAGCAAAATCAGTATTCTCTGAAATGAAGTATAATATTTATCAGAACAGAAGGTAACACTTATTGAAAGATACTAATAATAAAAAACCAGAGAGTTTAATATAACTTAACAGCTAGATGAAATACAAAATGGATGAAGATATAATGAAATAAATAAACAACCTGAAAACAACTTTAAAAAAGAAAAGAGTTAATTAGTAATACAAAGTTCATGACGTCTTGAAGGCTAAATACTTGAAACCTTGAAGATGTGAATGACCGTCATCGTCGTCATCTTTTTTACTCTTGTGTTGATGTCCATCCAATCAGTAAATGACTCGACATTGATGGATAACTACTATCATTTATTATTTATCTTAACATACGTTCATTACCAGCGCTATAACATTACCTTTATAACAATACTGTTTATCCCACCCGTTCCCTCATTTAACAAAAATTATTGAAGATAAAAACTTGATAATAAGTGTCAGGATTATATATATAATAATCTTTTGACTTTTCTAATGATGCCTCAATTTTTTTGGCATAACTATAACTTTCTTTTTCTCTCTCTTACTCTCTTTCTTGGTAAGAGGAATTATTGCAGTTCGTTCCGAAACCTATTACCTAAACCAAATATAGTTTTTGACCTTCCCTTTTGGTGTTTGCAAAAATTTGTTCACACAATACCTGACATAGATATTTTTAGTCAATACTTGAGGCCGGAAGACCTAAAACATATATCCCGGGGAAATCAAAATCGATACGATTTCAATAAATTAAATAGTTACATAATGAACGATTCCTTATGTTACGGTTCTCCTATGATTCCTGTTTGGCATACTTTTATACTCCTGTTTAGTTTAGTAAACGAAAGATTGTTATAGAATAAATGAATATTTTTTTTATAAAACACCTGATTTATTCAATTAAAGAATTTATATACAATAAAAAATAAGAGAGAATAAAACTAAAATTACCGGAATAGAGTAATTATTAATGACTATATAAAAAGAAAAGTTCCGCAAAATAAAGTTTGTAATGCAAAAATTCTTTGAATTAAAAAGTCAGATAACTAATGAGGCAGTTAGCAAGTAGTGTGAATGAGAGAGAGACTGGTTGAATAGAAATTATTAATACATACATACAAACTTACAAAACGTAAACAAAACAAAAAAAACAGAAAATTATGCAAATCTATTTAATTATGGTGTTATATTATTATTATGACGATGAAAGAACCTGTAATAACCAATTACCTTACTACTTTCACAATTTGAATAAATACAGGTGGAGTGGTTTTTTTTTTTAAATGACGGGATTTTTGAAGAGGGGATTTTCGAGAAGAATCCAAGTAGACATAAAGAGTATGTAATTGTTTATTTATAATTACTAGGTTTTTTTTAAGAATCAACTGTTTCAGCCGTTAACAAGGTGCTGTATACATACGCACATATATATATATATATATATATACATATACATATATAAACAGTTTTGTAATCATTCTTATTTTTGTGGATATATTTAATTAGATAATAATGTGCTTGACCTATATAATGGGATTTGTTAAAGATATCTTAATTAAATCGATTATACATTTGTACAATGAATATATACAGCATTTAATGGGAGACTAACTGCACTGAAATTGTATATATATACAGCATTTAATGGGAGACTAACTGCACTGAAATTGTATATATACAGCATTTAATGGGTGACTAACTGCACTGAAATTGTATATATACAGCATTTAATGGGAGACTAACTGCACTGAAATTCTTAGCAGGAAAAAGAAACAACTGTTATAAAACATGCACAGGAGTTTCTCTTACTTCCTGTTAATACAGTTACCTATCTATATAATGGCAAATTTTCTTTCAATTTAAATTTTTGCTCATTTGTCATAGGTGCCAACCTACTAACAAATAAAGGTAGAGAATTGTTGTGGTTGGTTCCGCTACTTTTTGTGGTCATCGACTGGATTCGGGCGTTCGCCCATCATCAGGATGTGTTTGTCAAACAATGTGATAACACAGACTTGCACAGAGAATTGCTTTTGCGATAAAATTCTAGAAAATTTTAAAACTTATTTTGTAAAAATCACACTTCCGGTTAAACCGGTTTTCCTCAAATCTGGAATTCTAACAATACTTCTAATCGCCATACCGTAATGGTTTTTGTTCACTATATGATTAGATAAACATGTAATATGTTTTGTATTCATTCTTTAATAAAAAAAAAACTTTGCTTCCAATCTGTATTAATGTTATATAGGTCGTACGAAATGGTACTTCAGCGTAAAGTGAAATGTATGCTTCTGCCCCCCCCCCAACCCTCAAAAAATAAAAAATAAATTTTCCTGGGAAAATGTTTTAAATAAAGTGATAGGTATTTATTTATACGTGCAGTTTAATGAAAAGTTCAATGAAAATCGTTGGATTCGTATGCAAGAAAATTGCGAAAAGCTGAAAAAATAAATCAGTTTAGATGCGTTTCCGGTTGATGGATTTTGACGGAAACCTTTGGGTCAGATGTAGTAGCGGAAATACCAAAACCGAATACCAAATCTGAGCTTCCTGGGATTTTTTATTTCTTGAGACATTTTGTACACAAACACAGGTTGCGCTAGCGCCCCTGATTAGTTGTTCGTTTAGTTCGAAATTCAGCGGAAACATGAGAACAAACTCGGACGCGAACAAATTCACCCACGTTTGCATTTATAGTTCTTACTCCAAATTTAAATTACCAGTCGGTATTTTTATAGAGGAAATCGCAGAAACTGTGAAACGTATTCCAGTAAAGTCGCGCTTCCAGTCAGTCGATTTTATTCAAAGTCGAAATGTTGGCAATATACTTAATTACCTTGAATGTTATATAAATGATTAGGATTGTATAATAAATTAAAATAGCATTTTATAGGAAAGTATCACCCCGCCTTCTCTTAAAACCTAAATGAATTTTCCTAGAGAAATGGTTCAAATAAAAGTTGTAATGTTTCAAATATATAGCTAATATAACAAATTTAAAGAAAAACATAGAACTATTTTCGAGAAAAATAGAAATAACTGAAAAGTGACACTTCCGGTTGACCGATGTTGACCATAACCTTACTGTCCGGCTCTGAAGGAATTTGAAAAATATGAAGTTTGAACTTTCGGTGATTTTCTGTTTATGAGCTATGGATCCCCCCCCCCCCCGCAAACACACAAACACACCTACATATACACAAATCGATTTCTAAAAAAACAGCAGACTCTGAGGGGTCCTCATATGTATTTCCGGTGAAAACTCAATTCCAAAAATTTGTTACGGTCATAAACCTTTCTCTTAGAGTAAGTAGTATGAGAAAGTAACAGGAAAGGAAAAAATAGGAATATGTAAAAACGAAAATATATTTCTCAATATTAAAAGTATTTTTAAATCATTTCCCCTAAGGTATAAAAATCTTATTTTTATACCAGACTTAACTGAAGAAGGGTGTAAAAGACACCAACAGTTTACTGAACTTAACTAAATAGTCTGCGCAAAATTAAAGAAACATATTGCAAAAGTCTTTTCCATTTAATATTAAAAACTTCAGTTACTGAAATATTCATATAGCTGTTGAAAATATATATATATATATACATTATATATATGTATACACGTATACATATATAAATAAATTGTGCTATGTATATGTATATAAATAAATAACTAGTATATATATTTTATACACAAAAGATGTCTGAGAATGCGGAAAATTCATTATATAATATGTGAGACGGTAGTTGAATGAACATGAGCATTATAAATATTTCTCTGTTTATACTGCATGCCCCGGCTTTTTCCGTCTGAATATAATTGAAATACTAAATTAGAAATTACCCGCTGAAACTGATAAGTTTATATATATTTAGGAGTTTAGTATAAATATTTAGGAGTAACATTAACGTCACGCCTCTCTTTTAAGTCTCACTTTGACGATAAAATTTCATCCGCTAAAGCAGGAATTAATAGTATCTGGTCTCGCTTTATTTCTCAGAATGAGGTTCCATTAAGTGCCAAGCTTCAAGTCTTTAATGCAGCTTCTGTTATGGATGTCAAGTTTGGGGATGGGAGAAATTTGGCACTCTCGAACAATTTCAGCGGTATTTTATTAAAAAGCTATTTGCACTCCCTTCCTGTACTCCTAATTACATTCTCCATATCGAAACCGCCATGGACCCCGTATTCCTTTTTACTCTACATCTATATTTTAAATATTGCCTTAAAGTAGTAGCCCTACCTTCGTTTCGACCGTCTCGCATTGTAGCTACCGAAGTAATCAAGAGAAACGCAGCTTTCTTTGGACGCTGGAAGAATCTTGCCGAGAAACACTCTGTAGAGTTTGACATTTCATTGGCTAGTCACAATCAATGGCAGTCACAACTATCATTGTTAAGAGCAAAAACCTTGCAACCTCTAGGGACAAATCTGTTAGAAGAGCTAAATATAGGGAACGCTTCCTTCTCTACAGGGAACTGACTACTATTAATGTGGAATTTGGGGCTTATTTTGGTAAAAATCTGGATCACAAAA